>JBBAGI010000157.1:0-125000 GCA_037127475.1 Arma custos | reverse complement strand
AAGTATTTTTAGAAATATCTTTCGGTTGTTGTTACCGGCTACTGAATTTCTAGAAAGATGTACAAATGAAGATATGGAACACAAATAGAGCCTACAAAACCAACCAGAAGGATCGATACATCATGGTTGTCTGATTAACAGATACATTGATAGGTCTACAAAAAAAAATATTGTTGTGGACAAGGAAATTATTGATGTGAACACAAAATATTTCCAAAAAACATCATCCCATCATGTTCAAGTGATTAACAGATGACTGATATCTCTACAAAAAAATAATTATTGCTGACTGGCATATAAAGAAGGTCTCATCTCATTGAAAACATCTTTTAAAGGTAAGTGCGACTAATGAAAAATACTTTCTTGTTTAATCCTAAGATAAGTTACCTTAATGTTTGAAGCCATGTTCTTAATATTTATTAAAGTATTCTTAGAAATATATTTCGGTTGTTGTTACCGGCTTCTGAATTTCTCGAAAGATGTACAAATGAAGATATGGAACCCAAAAAGAGCCTACATAGCCATCCAGAAGGATTGATACATCATGGTCGTCTGATTAACAGATAAATTGATACGTCTACAAAAAAAAATATTGTGGTGGACAAGCAAATTATTAATGTGAACACAAAATATTTTCCAGAAAACATCATCCCATCATGTTTAAGTGATTAACAGATCACTGATATCTCTACCAAATAATAATTATTGCTGACTTGCATATAAAGAAGTTCTGATCTCATTGAAAACATCTTTTAACGGTAAGTGCGACTAATGAAAAATACTTTCTTGTTTAATCCTAAGATAAGTTAATTTAATGTTTGAAGCCATGTTCTTAATATTTATTAAAGTATTCTTAGAAATATATATCGGTTGTTGTTACCAGCTACTGAATTTCTCGAAAGATGTACAAATGAAGATATGGAACACAAATAGAGGCTACAAAACCAAACAGAAGGATCGATACATCATGGTTGTCTGATTAACAGATACATTGATAGGTCTACAAAAAAAATATTGTGGTGGACAAGCTTATTATTGATGTGAAGAGAAGATACTTTCCAGAAAACACCATCCGATCATGTTCAAGTGATTAACAGATGACCTGATACCTCTACATAAAAATTATAAGTGCTGACTGGCATATAAAGAAGGTGAACACAAGATGAAATCTCATTGAAAACATTTTTTAACGGTAAGTGCGACTAATGAAAAATACTTTCTTGTTTAATCCTAAGATAAGATAATTTAATGTTTGAAGCCATGTTCTTAATATTTATTAAAGTATTCTTAGAAATATATATCGGTTGTTGTTACCGGCTACTGAATTTCTTGAAAGATGTACTAATGAAGATATGGAACCCAAAGAGAGCCTACAGAACCATCCAGAACTATCGATACATCATGGTCGTCTGATTAACAGATAAATTGATAGGTCTACAAAAAAAATTATTGTTGTGGATAAGAAAATTATTGATGTGATCAGAAAATATTTTCCAGAAAACATCATCCCATCATGTTCAAGTGATTAACAGATGACTGACATCTCTACAAAAAAATAATTATTGCTGACTGGCATATAAAGAAGGTCTCATTTCATTGAAAACATCGTTTAATGGTAAGTGCGACTAATGAAAAATACTTTCTTGTTTAATCCTAAGATAAGATAATTTAATGTTTGAAGCCATGTTCTTAATATTTATTAAAGTATTCTTAGAAATATATATCGGTTGTTGTTACCAGCTACTGAATTTCTTGAAAGATGTACAAATGAAGATATGGAACCCAAATAGAGCCTACAGAACCATCCAGAACTATCGATACATCATGGTCGTCTGATTAACAGATAAATTGATAGGTCTACAAAAAAAATTATTGTTGTGGACAAGCAAATTATTGATGTGAACAGAAAATATTTTCCAGAAAACATCATCCCATCATGTTTAAGTGAGTAACAGATGACTGATATCTCTACAAAAAAATAATTATTGCTGACTGGCATATAAAGAAGGTCTCATCTCATTGAAAACATCTTTTAACAGTAAGTGCGACTAACGAAAAATACTTTCTTGTTTAATCCTAAGATAAGTTAACTTAATGTTTGAAGCCATGTTCTTAGTATTTATTAAAGTATTCTTAGAAATATCTTTCGGTTGTTGTTACCGGCTACTGAATTTTTTCGAAAGATGCACAAATGAAGATATGGAACCCAAATAGAGCCTACAGAACCATCCAGAAGGATCGATACATCATGGTCGTCTGATTAACAGATAAATTGATAGGTCTACAAAAAAAATTATTGTTGTGGACAAGCAAATTATTAATGTGAACAGAAAATATTTTCCAGAAAACATCATCCCATCATGTTCAAGTGAGTAACAGATGACTGATATCTCTACAAAAAAATAATTATTGCTGACTGGCATATAAAGAAGGTCTCATCTCATTGAAAACATCTTTTAACAGTAAGTGCGACTAACGAAAAATACTTTCTTGTTTAATCCTAAGATAAGTTAACTTAATGTTTGAAGCCATGTTCTTAATATTTATTTAAGTATTCCTAGAAATATCTTTTGGTTGTTGTTACTGGCTACTGAATTTCTTGAAAGATGTACAAATGAAGATATGGAACCCAAATAGAGCCTACATAACCATCCAGAACTGTCGATACATCATGGTCCTCTGATTAACAGATAAATTGATAGGTCTACAAAAAAAATATTGTAATTGTCTAAGATAAGTTAATTTAATGTTTTGAGCCATTTTCTTAATATTTATTAAAGTGTTCTTAGAAATATCTTCCGGTTGTGGTTACCAGATATTGATTTTTCGAAAGATGTTAAAATTTATGATTTGAAACGCAAATAAAGCCTAAAGGACCATTCATAAGGATCGATCCATCATGGTCATCTGATTAACAGATAAATTGATAGGTCTACCAAAAAAAGATATTTTGGTGGACAAGCATATTATTGATGTGAACACAAAATACTTTCCAGAAAACATCATCCCATCATGTTCAAGTGCTTAACAGATGAACTGATACCTCTACATAAAAATTATAATAGCTGACTGGCATATAAAGAAGGTGAACACAAGATGAAATCTCATTGAAAACATCTTTTAATGGTAAGTGCGATTAAAAATAAGTAAATTGAATGCTCTGCAAAAAAAAATATTGTAATGGACAGGCATATGACTGATGTGAACTAAAGATAGTTTCCAGACGATCATCTATTAACAGATTAATTGATACCTCTAAGTTAAAAAATATATTTTTTTTAATGTTACTCGTACATCCAAAATTTCAGATATCTGCCTTCAAAACTGACGGGATTCCATACAATCTTTGAACCACTATTATGTTAAGACCGTGGAAAAATTCCAACGAAAAGCCTTAAGTCTCCAAACTAAAACAGAAATAGAAATATCTGTCCCTATTATTATTATGTATATTATGGATATTTCTATTTCTGTTTTAGTTTGGAGACTTAAGGCTTTTCGTTGGAATTTTTCCACGGTCTTAACATTTATGTAAGGTGTCTTTTTTACTTTTCATTATTAACCACTATTATATTAAGGGGAAAACCCTTGGGGGTTGAATAGTCCAAATTCCTTTCTTAGTGCTCATTTAAGCTATACAAAGAACCTATCTGCGAATTTTAAGATGCTAAGTTCAGTGATTTCAGGTGTGCGAAGATCGCTGGGTGTGGTAGTCAATCAGGTTACAGTTTCATATAAACTTCGCCTGTGTGGTATGTTGATAAAAAGTAGCCTATGCCCTTCCCCAGGCTTGAGATTATCCATATCAAATTTCATCACAAACGGATTAGCACAGCTGTGAAACCTACGTTGACACTGATTAACAAACGGGACGGACAGAAGTTTACTGTTGTTCGTGCCAGTAAAGGATTGATATGTAATTTTATTTGATATTATGTAAATTTATTGGAAAGGATTACTTAGTAAAACGGTTTCACTTGTCGTACGACAGCATCGAGAAATTAAAACTACAAGGATTAGAGTAGGTAATTTATCAATGTGTTTTTAATTTTGGCGGTCCCACTTACCTACTGCAATATACTCCTGTAAAATATGTTACTTGATATGTTTCGTCCAACGAAAATATGTAGATTTTGCGAGTAAGAAACACGTGAGAAAGCTACTCAGAGAGCAGAATTTTGTCCGATTTACTTGATATTTATCATTATATTAAGAACAATTGAACATCATTGTAAATTGTAGCCCAGGAGCGGATCCAGGATTTTTTTCTGGGGGAGGGGGAAGCACAACGGGCAGACGTGGAAAAAATCAACAATAACTTACAAATAAACTTGTATTATTTATCGAAAGATTTCAAAAGTTTTTTTAAAATATCAAACAGTAGTTTCACTCATGTTCTTTCTGTTATTTTAATAACTATGATTTGGGGATTTGCCTATAATTATGTATAATAATGGATTATCCATAGCACACAAAAAACTGTCTGCGGGGCATGTACCCCACCCCTAAATCTGCTCTTTTTGTAGCCTATGTGTCATTCTGATGTATAAACTATATTACTATTCATCCAAATCCGTTCAGTAGTTTTTGCGTGAAAAAAAGTAAATAATATTAGTAGGATTATAAAATACATTTAAAATTAAATATTAATTAATTTTTTCATTGTGCGGTTAATAATAAATAAATTACTCAAATTTAATAGATCAAAGTATTCAGTGCTCTTTCATTATTAAAAAGTACTTTGATATAGCAGATTCTCCAACCTCCAACATATGGTCAGTAGCTAATAGCGGTTATTTACTGTAACCTTTCGCATTTGTAATGTTAGTAGGATAGGATAGGATAGTAGGATGTGGCTGCTCACTCATCTAGTTAGTTATTTTTTAAAAATAAGTGTAAACCTACTGGTATTGTTTGAATTTTTCTTCATTATTTACCTATTCTTTCTCCCTTTGATAGAAACTGAAACTTTGGTAGAAACTGAAAGTAAAAAACTTTATTTATGCCGAAACTGGCATCAAAATCAGTGTTAGAAACTGTGTAACTGATACAAACCATTTCGGAAAACAAAATAAGGGTTAGGAAGATAACGGATAAAAGGAGGTGAAGTGGCGGGGGAAAGTGCCGGTAGGGAAGTGTAGACAGCGCTGGTTATCACCTACGTCATAAGGGAGATCTTAACTAATGAAATACCCTATATTATGACCAAATTATACAAAATCATTATAAATTGTAGCCTATGTGTTATTCTGATGTATATCCTATATTACTGTAATGTTTCATCTAAATCCATTCTGTAGTTTTTGCGTGAAAGAGAGACAAACATACAAACTTTCACATTTATAATATTAGTAAGATATATATATATATATATATATATATATATTTGTCCATTTATTATTTAGTCTTAAAACTATTATGCCAGTTTTGGTAGGTATTCATCCGATCGTGATCTGTATTATCCGGATCAGGTGGGTGTTCTATATAGTAAGTTTCAATATTTTTAATTACCAGAAATTGCCTAATATGATTTGAGGCATCACATTCTGATAAAAGAATTCATGTCATAATTGAGTTATTTAAAATTTACATCTTTCTTTCTTCAACTTTATAAATTCTGTTTTTAGTTTATTTTCTCAACCTATTTTAACCTCCTTTTTTATTTTACAGGTAAATTGTACTGATATATCCGAGCATGTAGAGGTAAAATAATTGTAGAAGTTAACCAGTCCGAAACATATTTGGACTCCTTTCACATTTACTTGTATTTTGAAATTAATTACATCTTTAAACACTTCTTCCCTTTCGATGTCATTCATACTAGTAGTGATGTCACTCATTTTTCAACTCATTCATATTTTCTTTTCTATTCTTTTTCAACTTCTTATGTAATTCAACATCTTTTCTAACACATAGTGTTTCTGTTTTTTTATTATTTTCCTCACTCTCTTGACTTGAATCAACTTTAATCTTGTGTTTTTCTTCCTTCAATTCAATTTTTTTTCTGTTTCCTTTATTTCCTCATGTTTCTCATATCTCCTATTAATTCAACCCTCACGTTTTTCCTTCCTTCAAATCCAAATATTCGTCTTTATCTAATTATATATATATATATATATATATATATATATATATATATATATATATATATATATATATATGACATTATTTTAAAAATTATATTTGATACCTTACAATAGTGTTTGAAATTTTGATTATAGATCGAGGAGATTGATTGCTTAAATGTTTAGATGTTAATTATAAGTTGTAGCAGGTAATGAAAAACACTATATTTGACTTTTGTTTGAAACCCCTGTGTTCTTAACTAATTTAACGTATTAATACAAGCATCTTACCCTGATATAATTTTATAACCTGTACCACTACAACCCGTGAACGGGTCTGGTGTTCAGTACTTCAGACTGTACTGTTTCCGGGACAACGGTTCTGCAAGGAGGTGACTTATCCTAGGTCACGCTCAACCGCCAGCTTTTTCCCACTTACTTTGGGTACCCTTGTTTTATAATATTTTATAGAGGCTGGGCGAGTCCCAGGAGGGTCCTAGATCCCATATGATTCATTTCCTATTGCAAACAGACTAAATAAAAGTACTGCCTGCAGTGGGATTTGAACCAGGATTTCTGGCATGGCAACTCAGTGCTCTACCATTGAGCCACTCTGTTCTCAATTTATAATTAATAATATTTAGTGTACATTTCGATTATTTTTAGTATAATCGTACGTATATTAGAAGTAGTACATTGTGTACTTTGTAGTGTATTATTACTACAGTATATTTAAAATTTAATAATACCATACTATTTGTCAATATTTTGTGGTATTCTGTAATACGTTATATTTTATAAATCCTTCATCAGAACACTTAAATTAAAATTTTATTTAATCATAGATGAATAATCTTAAGAGGAAATTTATAATAAGTGGTATATAAACTAATCTATCAAGATTTTTCCTTCGTGCTTCTATTTATTTATTTACTTTTTTTTTTTGTAATATCATGGTAGTTTAAAATTAGTGAATTTCGTAATATTATCATTATTATTTGTCGCAAAGCTTCCAAAGTGGAAAGCGTGGTTCACGTTAGGGGTTCTTCTTCTTCTTATTTGCCCGCCAGATTTCATTCTTTGCCCGAATTCAGCTTTTCTTTCTTCACTCCTTTTTGTCCCTGGCATAACCTCTCATTTTCAACATTAAGTTTTAAATTTGTTCTTGTGTTCCTGTCTTCATTAGTAATTTTTGGCTAATTTCAAGTTTTCTCAATATTTTGGATCCATTCATCCCTCCATTAACAAGGGATTCCACCTATTTTACTGTTCTTCATGTAAGTCTGTGATCGGAAAACCTCATTATGTGGTCACAGTATTTAAGACGTATTTTCTTCATGATCATCTCGATGTTAGAATACTCTTCAATTTTAAATGTTTTATGTAATCTATAACCTTCTCCTTCTTCGATCCATCTTGGTCCCAGAATTTTCCTAATTTTTTTCCGTTCCTCTTTCTTTAGATTTTCCTTATCTGTTTTTCTGTTAAGTGTCAAGGTTTCGCTGACCTATAACATTTTGGTTTAATTATTGTATTATAATGTTTAATTTTTGTATTTAGAAATAAATCTTTTTTAAAGTAAAGGTTATAAATGTAAGGCGCCTTTACCACCTTTTTGTATAGTTTCTTTTCAACATTATTCAGAAATAACTTCTCCTAATATTTTATCCTAATATATTTTATCCTATAATATTTATTTTATCCTAATATATTATCCAATATATTTAAAGTATGCTCGTACAATTATAATATATTAAAGTGGTTGTATAGTACGATTATATTATATTTACTATTTTAGTAGTCGTGTTCTATTTTGTATTAATTTTGTAGTGTTCTTTAATATGAGATAATTTAATAATATACCTAAAATTAAATAGTCTTACATGGATTTCCTTATTTAATAATATCTATTTTGTCATTTAGAATACAAATCTTTGTATATTTTTGCTTTCTCACCGACTGACCTGCCTACCTGAAGACCTTAGCCTTATCTTTATTGCACTGCAAATGTGAACAATACAGCAATTCTCTGGGAAAGGTTCTTAAGCCCATTTCCTAACGGTACAACGTCTCTTGAAATTTATTATACTTGTTATTGCCTTACCTTTTACCTGGATGTCGTCTAAATATTCCTAGCTCTCAACTAATTCCAGAACATATATAGAGTAAAAACCACTGTAAATATAATTTTTGATTGCATATTCTATACTTTAATTATTTTTTTATAGTTTTGCTTGGCACGATTATCTACGTAATATTTTTTCAATAAAGTAAAGTATTGTTCATCCATTAACTATATATACCATGTTAGCATTTATTTCTCTAGAGAAATAGTATTTACTTTTTATTAGAAGGAGCTGTATAAACTGTATAAAGGACTAGGACAACGATACTACCTTAAAGAACACCAGCTGATAGGGAAAAGAGGGATCTTTGTAGATCGGATATTTTAATTTATTTATAGGGATACATAGCTGTTTGATTGTTTAGGTCAATACTGTTCTTTTTTTAAATTAAATTATTTAACCCCTAGACGCTCGTTGTTTTCCCCCCTAAATGTAGCCAAAAACATCAGGTTTTTTTATTTTGTATTTAAAAAGTTTATATTGTTAAAACAAAAAAGTAAAAATAGTTTTATTATTTCAATATTATTCAATATACAGTGGGTCAAAAAAGTATTGGCACACCCTCATTTTCCTGAATTATGGATAGAAAAAGCCTGATATAACTATCACAACAATTTTATTAAATCTATAAATAGAAAGTAAAAGTAAATTAACAGAAATATTTCTTAAAACAAATCATTTATTTAATTAACATGGAAAATAACAAAAATGATAAGTCAAAAAAATATTGGCACACCCTTCTGCTTTTGCGCTATGCAAAAATCTTAACATTTTGTTATTATCCCTTTTGCTTCTATAATAGCCTGCAGTTTTGATAGCATTGATAAGACAAGATTTTGGGTGATTTCCGGTCAGATCTTAACCAACTCCTCAGCTAAAACTCATCTGTGGTCATTTTTTGATGAAATTTTATTCTTTCGCACTTTCAAGTTGAGTAAATACCACAAATGTTAGATTGGGTTAATATCTGGGGACTGTGGTGGTGTTTTAAGCTGTCTTCTAACATTTTACAACATCCATTCTTTTCTTTTATTGGTGGCATGCTTAGGGTCTTTATCTAGCTGGAACACAAATGTATACTGAATTCCCAAATTTTCAGCACTGCTCTTCGAGTTATGTCGCAAAATATCGACATACTTTTCAGCATTCATAATCCCCTCAATGAAACTGAAATTTCCATCCTCATGCGATGAGATACCGTCTAAACTAGGACACTTCCACCACCGTGTTTCACTGTCGGTCTGATATTTTGCAGCTGAAACTTGGTGTTTGGTTTCCTCCACTGTTATTTGCGACCATCAGATCCGGAAATACTAAATTTACTCTCATCAGAGAAAATTATTGTTTTACAAAATTCAATTGACTTATTTATGTGGATTTTGGTAAACTCCAAAATTTGAAACTTTTTCAATGAGATTTACCTTACTGATAAATGGCTTTTTTCTTTGAACTCTCCCATAATAATTAAAACTGTGCATTACATTTCTAACCGTTTGGAGGTGGAAGGTGGTGTTGGAAGTTGTTGCCACCTCTGTTGCTATGCAGGGGGCCGAGAATGTTGGATTATGTTTAACGATTCTTCTATTTTCTATAATATTTTATTCTATTTCTCTTGCAGAAAACTTTTGAGGTAGCTCAGAACGCACTTTATTTATAACTGAACCTGTGCTAAAACTCATCCCTACTTTTTCGCCAATTTGACAGTAACTTAGTCGGCGAGAATGTAATTTCACTACCTGATTTCTGGTTTGCACTATGTGCTCTTTGGTTTTTGTCATTTTCAATGCACCGATTCGGGTGAGAAATGAATCTAGACTGAGAAATTGTTTGTTTGTAAATAACAGGGATTTAATACAAAAATATTTAAGGGATTAAATGAGATGTATTTATATAAATGGACAACTGTGCCAATACTTTTTTGACCGACGATTTTCCTACTTTTTTTCTTACCAATTGAAAAAATTAGTAGTCTAGCTTTTTATTGCCTTCAATAAGATTGATTTTGGTTCTATTTTTACTATAAAATTCCAACTTGAAAATAATTTACAATTTCACTGAAAAAATGAAAAAAATTAGGGTGTGCCAATACTTTTTTGACCCATTCTAGTTCAATTATTTCTAATCAAAATAAAAAGCAATTAACATATCATACGAAATTGAGTAAAAATAAATTTTTCATTTTTTATACAATGAAAAAATCATTTTATTATAAATTAAAAACATCATTTTCATTTTATTATAAATTTAAAAAATCATTTTTATTTTATTATAAATTTAAAAAATCATTTTTCATTTTATTATAAATCGAAAAAAAAAATTTATTATAATATATATATATATATATATATATATATATATATATATATATATATATATATATATATAGTTAAATATCTTCAATATGCTAAGGGCTTTTTAAAAAGCACTTTATTCAAGTTAAACATGTACATTCAATGGAGAGACTAAAGACTAACTGACTTAACGAGCTAATGACATAATAAAAGTAAGAGTGAACTTGATCAGAGGTCCTATATAGGTTTTTACATTGCTGATTCTATTCCTAGTATTGTTTACTAGTTAGGCAGCTGCAACTCGTACCTGCACAACAGTTCCTAGAATTGTTTATGATTACGCTTTTGGTTTCCACTTTTTAACTCATTTAACTCCTCCAGAGGGAAGATCCTGGAGCTTTGTAGTATTTTGAAAATGGCTTACATTGAACCGTAGGTTCATATGTAATCTGTCGTTGCACAGCTAGTTCATTTCAAAACACTTACAGAAAATTGTAAAAAGTCTTATAAACTATAAGAAAAGAAACTATATGGATAAACCGGTACAAATGACAAGTAGCGAGTGACAAGGACGATTTGTCATATGTAATACGAACACATCGAAACCTGCGAGCAGCGCTCGGGTTGGTTATGCCGCGTTAATGCCGACCGCACGCGAGCGCTGCTCGTTCAAAATCATTAATCGGTTAATTGAAATTTACAACAGTATAATAATAATACATCAAGTCAATAGAATAAAAAAGATATGTTAGCACGAGATAAAGGCAAGTAGACCAACTACTCTCTGGTAGTACTCAAATAAGATTGATTTCATTTTAAATAAAGAGGATAAATATTCAAGACAAAAACAGAGTTCAGAATTAAATAAATAGTAAAAGTTTTGAAAACCTTGCCTGACCCCAATTTTCGCTTAAATTTCCCCTAAAAGGAACTGTCACACCTGATACCTGAAGAAGAGAAGTTGAAATGTTCCGGCAGGTTCACTGGGGACGATTTACAACAAGGACGATTGTCAATATTATACTATTTTCCCAAGTAAGTAAAGAAAAGATATAAGTCAATTTTAGAAATATAGTTAACAAATTTAATATTTGTTTATTTATAAATAAAATCCAAAATTTTGAATTTAGTTTATTAAGTTTCATATAATCGTGTGTGATGTCACAAATTATTAAAAAGCAGTACAAGAAACATCTGTTAATAAAATCTGCTGTTATTTAAAATTCCATATGTTGTTATATTTTTTTTGGAACATTAAATACTTTACATGTTTAATTTTTATACTAGAACACATTTAAATTATTTGTTTAATTTTAAAAAACTTGAGGGAGCGAGGTAGATCTGTATAGCTAGTTTATAATATATGCAAAATATTTAAGTGAATGTGTATATATAATATCTGAATTAAAATTAAAAGGTTTTGTTTAAAGTAATTTGTTTTTCTCTCCTTGTTCTTTTCATTACTAATTCTATTATAATAATGCACTAGAAATATTTTTCTATCTTTTATTTTTCTTATATTATTTGTTTATTTTAATGTGTACGTTTCTAATATAGGTACATAAATCAAAACCTTGAAATAGCAAATAGATAAATGCTCATATATACATATTTTCATACATATAATTATTCTTACCTGTTCTCGCAAATGTAGTAATTATTAAGTGTGGAAATAAAGTGTTTTTAAATAATGCGAGATATGAAGGTTTGCGTTTGGAGGCTTGTAAGGAACGATATATATTTTTTAAAAGAAACAGTTACATGAGTTTAACTCCAATAAGTTGTGTTCTGGCAAAGCACAACAGAGATATATATGTTTATATGATTACATAAAAACAGGGCCGGCTTTACCTTAAGGGCGCGCGGGGCACACGGGCGCCGGGTCTCAAGGGGCGCCGCGAGGCGTCTCAGGGTCTAAACAATTTCATTTCATGTTGATCCCATAGCAAAATTTGTTTAGTGTCATGGGCACATCACCTCCTTAGGAGATTTGCCGTTTTTTGTAACATCTTGTATAACTGTAAGTGTTCAATTCTAATCGCGTGCCTACTAGAGGGGGCCTAGTTCACGACTGTAAACGACGCAACATGGGCTAGAGCCGGCGCTGCATAAAAAGCTAAATTTAATATTAACATCTTGGGATTCCTCTATGTTATTTGAAAAGTAAAAATACTGTTTTCTGTTCAATGCATAAAATTTCCTCGTTTAAAACAGAAAACTAATCGTCTTCCATTTTTAAACCTTAATATTTCAAAATTGTTTGCATGCCGGTGTAAATTTTCCGATTCTTAGAACAAAATTTTAATTCAAACCCATAAGCATTAATTTGAGTTCAGACCATTTATGGATTAACTGGATGAACTTAAAATTACTTCTTTCTTCAGTCGATTTTCTATTCGGATTGATTTTTTTCTTTTACTAAAATAGATGAATATTATTTTAGTCAGAAAGAGTCATATAAGACTTGATATCTATTTAATGTTCGTTAATATCGGAATTTTAGCTTTTCAAATAAGCATTTTTCGTTATAAATGTTACGAAATTTGAAAAAAGTTCTTTTTTACATATTATTCGCTTTTTATTTATTGCATTTGGGGTTATAATATCTACTATAATACTTTATAAATTTTTATTTCATTAAATAAGTTTCGGGATGGAGGATTAGAGAATGATATCGTTTAAATTACCTTATAATTAAAAAAATAAATAAATCAGTAAGATTCAAGATGTTTCTTTCTTAATTGAACTATATATTAGTCAATGACATATGCAGTATGATTTTTACTATTAGGTTAATTTAATGAATAAATGACAATTGGGGTGAAGTTAACTAGAAAAGAATAAGTTGTTTTGAGTAGGGAATGAAACAGTTATTTTTTAACAAAAGATTTCAACTTTAACCCTTTTAAAAATGGTATTTGTGAATAAGTGGTTAGTCCTAACAGTTTTTTATTAACAATTAAATAAAAATCTTGGGTAAAAAAGTTTTTACTTTTTAAATTTCTATATACCTGACCATCCCCAAAAAGATTTTGTTAAACGTTTACATATTTATTCTGCATTTAAAAAAAGAAAATTACTCACAACATTGGCAATTAATTTAATTATTACTTTTTCATTTAAAACGTTTTGAGTAAATGGTTTATAATAACAGTTTAAAATAAACCTGCATAATTCCAGTTAGTAAATCATCTGCTCAAATTAATTAGTATTCAATAATCGATCTCGTTGCCTACGTGCTTTGTTTATTTTTCCCAAAGAAGATATAGGCTGTGTAAATACTTCATTGCATGCTATTCCATTCATTTATTTCATTTAGTAATTTTGCAATTAAGTATTTTATTAATTTTGTTTATAATTATTTGGTTGGTACTACTATATTTATTTTCGACATTTAGTTCAAATTCTATAAATTTTCGTAGTTTTTAGTTATTTAATTTCTATTTTTATTAAGTTTTTGTCACTTTTAATTACTTCATGATTCGTATTATTATGGAGCCTTCTGGCCGGATGTATAATATGTTCATTATTTTTGTTCATGATTGTTATTCTAAAGGGACTTGGTCCCAAAATAAAGTTTGTTTTCTATTCTATCCTAATCTAAACATTGGCGTAACTAGAGTTGACTCATGGAGGGGGGGTTAACCCCCACCAGTCAACCACTCCAACTTATTACTCCCTTCAAAAAAGATGTCTCGTAATATAGGTGTAATATGTATTATACTATAAAATAATGTAGCTTAAAATTAAATAAATAGATTATAATTTTTTATAAATGTTATTTTGGAAGTTATAAATGTTATTTTTGGAAGGGCAATCAAGAAGTAGCTTTTAAATAGAAGTGACCCTATTTATTGGTTACAGTAACTTACTATACTTAATTGCATAGGGAACTTTCTAGACCCATCCAGACTTTACTTCTAGATTCTAAGAATTGTCTAAACTGTTCTTCTTGCATTTGCGATCTTATTGTTGCCTCTAGATGCTACTACTGCGGCTATAATAATCTAATTAATTGTAAATAAACAGTATTACGTTTTGGTTTGTCATTTTAGTGTACTTTTTATTCATTAAAATAACTGTGTTTGCACTTTCTTTGTTGTTTTTTTGGCATTAGTGACCCTTCCTTCTATAATAATAACTTTGAAAAAGTAAAATACTACAAAGTTTTCTTTTTTCTTTTTTTAAATCGTTACTTATAATTATTTAAAAATTTCTTCTAAGCAATGGGGGGTACATCCCCAATACCCCCCTCGTTATGCCTATAATTCTAGATAAGGTTTTAGAAGTAACTGTTGTTTAAACTACTTCTTTAGACAAAAGTAAAAGTTAAATGAACCCTTTTATACATCTACATATAAATATAGGAATATAGGTTAAACATTTTCTTTTAATTATAAAATTTATCTATTTTACATGATTATAATTGTAAACATCAAAAAAAGTTATCTGTTTCATTTGGTCTCTGGTTTCGATCAATATTTAACGTAACCGTAAACGTAAACAATTTTTAAATATTGACATAATAAATACAAGCTAGTGTTGAAGTCACAAGTTATTAAATGTAAAAACAAGAGAGAAAAATCAGCTGTTTTATTTATATCTATTTTATTATTTATTGTATATTTTAATAGTAATAATAAGACAGCTGATTTTTGCCAAACTTCGTTAGATGTTATCAACAAATTATTTTAAATAATTTTGATTCTAAATAAAATCATTTCTGAGAATTCCTAAAATATTAAACAATTACTCAATAATTATTAAATAATTAAGCTAAAACGTTTTCTAAGGAACAAGTAAAGAAAAATAATAGATAGCTTTAATATTAACAAAGAACTTATGCTCTTTAAATTATTTAAAATTTAAAAACAAGTTTTTTTTTTTAACTTTATGGTCAAATCGAACAAAAGATTTTCATTTTTGGCCGCCATCGCAACCTCTCCAATTTACTTCATACCCCTCCAATTTACCACAAACCCCTCCAACTTCACCCCAAGCCACTCCCACTTTACCCCTACTCTCTCCAACTTTACGCCAAGCTCCTCCTCCATCCCTCCCCCAGCAAGGTTGGTCCTTCAGCTTTGCCTTGTCAGTTCCTATCGGGTCGTGGTTGGTTAAGGTTCTATTTTATAGTGTCTTGTTCTTTGATGGCTGTCTTTATGTCTTGTCGGTTGGACATTCGAAGTAAATCAGAAAGTTGCTGAGCAGTCCCGATCCTCCATGAAGCCATCGATCTGGTAAGTCTTAGAATTTAATTGTTTACTAAACCCTCTTATAATTCTGTACTACCATATAGCTGTTTACATTGTGTGATATTATAAGTTCCACAGGTTGTCGCTTCGACTTAAATCACATGTTTTAATTTTTCACTCGTTTTCTTTTTAATATTCTCTAAAATAAAAATATTTTTTTTACTGATTGTATATAGATTAAGGACTCTGGTTTTATCATCATCAATACTTATTTATTTTACATATTATACTTAATTTTACATATATTATTTTTACCTTAATAGCTTAATCATGAGTCATAGCTTTAATGGGAAGTGAACAATTCGTGAATTAAATGCTTATCTAATCGGTACAATCTTTAGAAAAAAATATTGGAATGACTAAACATAACTCTACTTGCTAAATTCTGACGGCAGCAATTAATTTTCAATAACTTGAGCATTGGCTTGATGATAAAATTTAGAAAACGGTATTTCTTAAATTTTAGAATTGGATCCTAATTTTTAGATGTACGTATACTACAAGGTTCGGCGAAAATAACTTACTCTTCCGTAGGACGATCATCTTTCTTGGCCGGATATCCCGTAGACCGGGCGCTAGATGTAAGTGAGTATGCAAAATGTGAGGACCGAATTCCACCAATGGATTTAAGTTAAGAAAAGGTCAAAAATTAATAATGTGGATCTTGCCGGTCAAATATTTGGTCCATTTTTTTTTTTACCCCTCTACTCTTATTTGTAAAGGAAATGTATTGAGTACAATCTATAAAATCATTTTAATGATTATTTCGGTAATAATTTATACTTTTTTCTAATGGTGAAAGTGAGGATGGATTGTTAAATAAAAAAATAACATAAAAATAAAAGTAATAAAATCTTTTTTATTAATAAAAAAGATTATAGATAAAAAAACTGAGTAAATTTAAATAAAAATATACATAAGGTAGGCAAACAGTTACTCGTTTATATTTAGACAATTGTTATTAATACATTTACATAGAGAAATACAAAATAATTTTGATTTATTGCAACTGCAAGACATTGTACGAAAATTTGCAGTACATTGACAAGGTTGAATTAATAACTCTGGTAAAGGCGGCTTAGTCATTTGTCGTGGACTACAAGGTTCGGCTAAAACTTACTCTTCAGTAGGACGATCATCTTTCTTGGCCGGATTTCCCGGGGTTTTTGGATGTTATAGCTCGTTTATTATTTATTAGAATTTCTCAGCTCGCCGTTTTAAATACTGGCCAGAATTTCCTAGAAGAGAGGTTTCCAAGATACTATCGACATATTCATGTTGAATTTTTAATATATATATTTTTTGAAAATGGTTTTGAATTAACATTTTATTTGGCAAGGAAAAACATGCAATATTGATGATGAGCTTAATATAGTTTATTTAAATATATCAGATGACCAAGTTGATGAAACGAGATTAAAATGAATTATTTAATAGTGTACGAGTAATGTACTGGTGCATGATTTTATGTTAATAATTAAATACTTAGAAGCAGAGAACTAATTTTGAATACATTGATTTAGTATTAAAGGTTTTATAACTATATATTTCAAAGTAATCCTTTAATAGAAGTGTCAGATTGAAACCGTTAGTGTAGGAAGTGCTTGATTTTTATAAGTTTCAGCTAAAAAACACAAAAGTCTACAAATCAGGAAATCATTATCATATTGTTGTTTGATAAACGGGTTGATATAATTAGGCCGCTGGGACAAGCTTTTAACATATCTCTGGACACTATGAATTAACACTAAAAATGAGAGCACCTCATAAATTCAGTCATTTATTGCTGAGTAAATATGAACGAAATTATCAAAAATCTCATTATTCTTTTAAGCTTTCGCAGCGAAGAGTACTACTCTATTCAAAAACTTATTTACCATTTCAATAATACCATAATAACTTGAAGGATAATTGTTTGTAAGTAAAGTTAATGTTAATAATATATTGTCAAAAGAACATATTAATCGAATTGTCAATTAGTTTAAATTAATAATTTATTGACTTATTTTTAAAGTATGACTAAGTTGAAATTAACACTAAACCTTCATTGCCGTTTATGTTTTCACTACTGGAGTTGTCAGCTAATTTAAATAAGCTATTAGTCTTGATTAGGAATTATTGTTAAGGATGCTAAGATCGGATTCGAACATAGGTTGCCATAGTGACGACTTTAAACTCAAATTCTTCAATCTCGTTCATTGTTCGCAGAAAAGTATGAGTTGGCAGTCTTGACCACTCCCACATTCATGTCTAGTTCCATTCTCAGTTTCAACTTGAAATTTTACTCTAAAGGGATTTCACCATTTAGAATGGAAGTATTTTACAAAATCCATCTGCTAGTAACTTATAAAAGTCAGTGCCTTTTAATGTAATGATACCATAGTTATCTTGCGGTAATATAAATTACCTAATACTGGATACAAATTAAACGTGGAAAATGTAAGCAATTATGCACTACTGTACAATTGTTATAATTACTAAATAATAATGATAAGATATTAAATTTGTCAACAAAGGGTGTTCGCCTTTCAGAATTTCCATGGCTGTCATGATCATTTCTTCATGAAACTTCGATTTAAACTTGGCCTGATTTACTTGTTTGTTACAGATTTAACTTTTTTTCAGTTTTATTGTTCTAATTAACATTTTACCCTGGATAAATGTCCAGTTAGTTTCAATTAATCAGTTATACACTTTAAAAAATTACTTAAAAAGGATGGCTAATTTAAAGTTAACACTACCCCTTCAATGTCGTTTATGTTTTCACTACTCGAGATATAAGCTAATTTAAAGCATTAGTCTTGATTAGGAATTATTGTTAAGGATGATAAGATCGGATTCGAAGCAAGGTGGCCATGGTGACGCCCTTAAGCTTTCAGAAAAGTCTTAAATCTCGTCCATTGTTCATAAGATGCGGGGGACAAGTTGGCAGTCTTGATGACGACTAAATTGATGCCTTTTAGTTGTACTCCACGAATTACAGGATAAAAATTAATTGTTGCAAATTTAAACACTTATCAATTATTGTATGATGTTTATGATTGAATATTTAATTTAAAATAAAGACAGTGTTCACCTCTTAGTAGTTCCTTGGCTGTCTTGATCATTTCCTGCATTGTAAGATAAAAAATTCGATTTCAACTTGGAATGCTTTATGGCTATTACATTTTGTTCTGGTGAATTGTTTTATTAACATTTTACTCTGGATAAATGTTGAGGTGTAAGAGAAAGGAGTCAATAAATTTATCTATTATTGACATATTCAGCTTAGGAAGTTTATTTCTTCATCAGGCAGTATTTTCATCAACATCCTCCAGTTCCATCATGACTAGGTTGATGTACATAATGAAAAAGTATTTATTATTTTAATTATTAAATTAAACATTAAAGAAATGGCTTCACGTTTCATAAACTTTTGTAGAAGTAAAGACACATTTCAATTATTCCTCATGAAGGTATAATTACATCATTAAATTAGAGTTCTTTGATAATTCTACTAATATCTGTCGGAAACTTAATTATTAAAAAGTGTACAAAAATGGTTTTAGGTATGTTATGATCCTAATCACAATCAAAACCATTAGAGATAAATCAATGTTATTTGCAAGTAGCAGTTATAATTAAATTTAAAACAAAATATTTAATTAGAAACAGCTCTTACCATTTGTTATAAGGAAATACTGTTGGGTATCAGTTCCGCAGGTTGTTACTAAAGGTTTAATTCCATCATTAAATTCTGGTCCTTTGATGATTTTATTGATATCGGTCTGAAAATTAATTATTGAAAAGTGTACTTCAATGGTTTGGGAATGTTATAATTCTAATTCTAATTAAAATCATTAGAGATAAAGCAAGTTAATTATCAATTTAAAAGCCTACAGATCCATCCAGAAAGGATCGATCCATCATGGTCATCTGATTACCAGATGAATTGAAAGCTCCACAAAAGAAAATATTGTGGTGGACAGGCATATGATTGATGTGCACTCAAGATAGTTTCTAGAAAAAATCATCCTATCTTGTTAAAGTGAATAACAGATGAATGGAACCCTCTAAAAAAAAATATCATTGCTGACTGGCATATGAAGAAGGTGAACTCAAGATGGCATCTACGTGAAATCCCCAATTAACGGTAAGTGCGACTAAAGAAAAATACTTCCTTGATTAATCCTAAGATAAGATAATTAAATAATAGAAGGCATGTACTTAATTTTTTTAAAAGTATTTGTTAAGGCCAGGTAGTTCATTTTGTTTTATAAAAGAGTATTTTATTTTAATCTTTGAAAAAGCAAGTATTTTGTAAAAGAAAAGAACATTTTTCCTTTTATTTAATTTTTACCTTTTTTGTAAATATAATAATGTAAATATTTAATTTTATATTGTTATTATTTGTTTATTATTCTGTTTTTATAATTGTTTAAATTAAATAGAATAGGTTAATTTTATTTTAAATTTAAGAAAAAAAAAAAAAGACATGCCGACGGTGGATCGGCTATTGTTTACGTCGCGATATCAATCCAAACAGTGTTGGCCCGAGTGAGTCCATAATATAAACAATAGGAAAGTTGTTTTGGTGGACTTCGACTAGTATAATTCGCTGCCCCAGTGCAGTTCAAGTTTAACAACAGGACAGTATTCTTGTGTCAGTCGGTTCGACCACTTCGAACCGACCCGATATTTTGAACCTAGCTCGCCCTGTTGGAGCAAGGAATTGTGGACATTTTCTCTCGCCCTGCTGAGGAAAATTCATCGACATTTTCGTCGCCCCGCGATGAAAAATCCTGTCGTCTCAAACACCCAGCTCGCCCTGCCGAGAATCTACTATCTACGGACATCTACTGCGACAGCTAAGAGTTTTTTATTTATATCGTTTCAGCTACAAAACGTGATAAACCTTTATTATTTTGTAATAGACTTTGTTTGCACATTTTTTTATTTGTAATTAATGGATTTAAATTTATTATCGTAGGATTGAATAATAATTGTTTTCTTTTGATATTAATTACTTGTTTATAATTTGGTTAGTATTTGTAACTTATGTATTTATCTCACTATAAAAACGATGAAATTGTTTTAATCATTCTTTGGATTATTTTCTATTATCAAAATTATTAGTTGTTTGATTTATAAAAGTGATTTACTATTGTTTTCTTTTTTTTCTTATTTGTAGTTGTAGTTATTAGTATAAGTAATTATTTCCATTGCAAGAACGTTCAAAATTTTAATATAACTCAATTAGGTTTTTAATAGCAAAGTTTATTTTTATTATTTATATCTGTATACCATGACTTTTAATTTTAATTCAATAAATGGTTTCATAAGAATGACATGCGATCTGGTATTTTGAACTCAGCTTATTTTCCCACACATATTTCGGGGCTCTTATCGAGAGGTGCTACTGTCTCGCGAGAGCTCAAACAGTATTCTTGAGTCATTCATTCAAGTAAGTAATAAAACCTTTTTCCAGTCAAACATTTTTTCTTTATTTAAAAATACGTTTCAACTTCATCAGTCATTTTCAATTTTCATCTCTTATAAGTCCATTTTTTATTTAATTTAAATATTTTTTTAACTTATAAATTTGCACATTATTAACCTTTTAGTAGATTGTCAAATAATTTAAATTTTTATTTTAATACTTGGAGTTTGCAATGTACTCCATGGTCATTATTACCTAACATTTATGGAGTACATTGCAAACTACAAGTATTAAAATAAAAATTTAAATTATTTGACAATCTACTAAAAGGTTAATAATGTGAAAATTTATAAGTTAAAAAAAATATTTGAATTAAATAAAAAATGGACTTATAAGAGATGAAAATTAAAATTACTGAAAAAGTTGAAACTTATTTTTAAATAAAGAAAAAATCTTTGACTGGAAAAATGTTTTTATCCTTACTTGAATGAAAGACTCAAAAATATGTACTCCAGTAACATAAACAAGAGAATTAAAATTAAACGTATTCTTTGAAATATCGTCCGGTTGTTGTTACCGGCTACTGAATATCTCGAAAGATGTACAAATAAAGCCTACAGAACTATCCAGAAGGAACAATTCATCATGGTCATCTGATTAACAGATCAATTGATAGGTCTACAAAAAAAACATTGTGGTGGGCAAGCGTACGTTTGATGTGAACACAAAATTGTTTCCAGAGGATATCTTCCCATCATATTTAAATGATTAACAAATGAATTGATACCTCTACAAAAAAATTATTATTGTTGACTGGCATATGAAGAAGGTTAACACAAAATGACATCTCAATGAAAACCTCACTTAACGGTAAGTGTGACTAAAGAAAAATACTTTCTTGTTTAATCCTAAGATAAGTTAATTTAATATTAGATGGCATGTTCTTAATTGCTATTAAAGTATTCCTTGAAGTATCATCCAATCATGTCCAAGTGATTAACAAATGAATTGATACCTCCACAAGATATATTTTTGCTGACTGGCATATGAAGAAGGTGAACTCAAGATGGCATCTCATTGAAAACATCTTTTAACAGTAAGTGCGACTAAAGAAAAATACTTTCTTGATTAATCCTAAGATAAGTTAATTCATTATTAGAAGGCATGTCCTAATATTTATTAAATTTTTCATAGAAATATCTTTCGGTTGTTGTTACCGGCTACTGAATTTCTCAAATGATATGAAACAAATGAAGATATGAAACGCAAATAAAGCTTACAGAACCATACAGAAGGATCGATCCATCATGGTCATCAGCTTAACAGATAAATTGATAGCTCTACAAAAAAAAAAATTGTAGTGGACAAGCGTATGACAGATGTGAACTAAAGATAGTTTCCAGAAAACATCATCCCATCATGCTCAAGTGATTAATAGATGAATCGATACCTCTACAATTCATTGCTGACTGGCATATGAAGAATTTGAACTCAAGACGGCATCTATTAGAAAATCTCTCTTAACGGTAAGTGCGACTAAAGAAAAATACTTTCTAGTTTAATCCTAAGATAAGTTAATTTAAAGTTTGAAGCCATGTTCTTAATATTTATTTAAGTATTCATAGAAATATCTTTCGGTTGTTGTTACCGGCTACTGAATTTCTCAAATGATATGAAACAAATGAAGATATGAAACGCAAATAAAGCTTACAGAACCATACAGAAGGATCGATCCATCATGGTCATCAGCTTAACAGATAAATTGATAGCTCTACAAAAAAAAAAATTGTAGTGGACAAGCGTATGACAGATGTGAACTAAAGATAGTTTCCAGAAAACATCATCCCATCATGCTCAAGTGATTAATAGATGAATCGATACCTCTACAATTCATTGCTGACTGGCATATGAAGAATTTGAACTCAAGACGGCATCTATTAGAAAATCTCTCTTAACGGTAAGTGCGACTAAAGAAAAATACTTTCTTGTTTAATCCTAAGATAAGTTAATTTAATATTAGATGGCATGTTCTTAATTGCTATTAAAGTATTCTTTGAAGTATCACCCAATCATGTCCAAGTGATTAACAAATGAATTGATACCTCCACAAGATATATTTTTGCTGACTGGCATATGAAGAAGGTGAACTCAAGATGGCATCTCATTGAAAACATCTTTTAACGGTAAGTGCGACTAAAGAAAAATACTTTCTTGATTAATCCTAAGATAAGTTAATTCATTATTAGAAGGCATGTCCTAAAATTTATTTAAGTATTCTTAGAAATATCTTCCAGTTGTGGTTGCCAGATATTGATTTCTCGAAAGATGTACAAATGAAGATATGTAAGGAAAAAAAAGCCTGAATTACCATCTAGAACGATGGATCAATCATGGTCATCTGCTTTACTGATAAATTGATAGCTCTACAAAACAAAATATGTATTATGATGGACAGGCATATGACTGATGTGAACTAAAGATAGTTTCCAGAAGATATCATCCCATCATGTTCATCTGATTAACGGATGAATTGATACCTCCACAAGATATATTATTGCCGACTGGCATATAAAGAATGTGAGCACAAGATGGCATCTCATTGAAAACATCTTTTAACGGTAAGTGCGACTAATGAAAAATACTTTCTTGATTAATCCTAGGATAAGTTAAGTTAATAATAAAAGGTATGTTCTTAATTTTTATTAAAATATTTTTTGAAATATCACCCCATCATGTTCAATTGATTAATAGATGAATTGATACCTCAAAAAAATTTTTTTTTGCCGACTGGCATATGAAGAATGTAAGCACAAGATGGCATTTCATTGAAAATCTCGATTAACGGTAATTGCGACTAATGAAAAATACTTTCTAGTTTAATCCTAAGATAAGTTAATTTAAAGTTTGAAGCCATATTCTTAATATTTATTAAAGTATTCATAGAAATATCTTTCGGTTGTTGTTACCGGCTACTGAATTTCTCAAATGATATGAAACAAATGAAGATATGAAACGCAAATAAAGCTTACAGAACCATACAGAAGGATCGATCCATCATGGTCATCAGATTAACAGATAAATTGATAGCTCTACAAAAAAAAAAATTGTAGTGGACAAGCGTATGACAGATGTGAACTAAAGATAGTTTCCAGAAAACATCATCCCATCATGCTCAAGTGATTAATAGATGAATCGATACCTCTACAATTCATTGCTGACTGGCATATGAAGAATTTGAACTCAAGACGGCATCTATTAGAAAATCTCTCTTAACGGTAAGTGCGACTAAAGAAAAATACTTTCTAGTTTAATCCTAAGATAAGTTAATTTAAAGTTTGAAGCCATGTTCTTAATATTTATTAAAGTATTCATAGAAATATCTTTCGGTTGTTGTTACCGGCTACTGAATTTCTCAAATGATATGAAACAAATGAAGATATGAAACGCAAATAAAGCTTACAGAACCATACAGAAGGATCGATCCATCATGGTCATCAGATTAACAGATAAATTGATAGCTCTACAAAAAAAAAAATTGTAGTGGACAAGCGTATGACAGATGTGAACTAAAGATAGTTTCCAGAAAACATCATCCCATCATGCTCAAGTGATTAATAGATGAATCGATACCTCTACAATTCATTGCTGACTGGCATATGAAGAATTTGAACTCAAGACGGCATCTATTAGAAAATCTCTCTTAACGGTAAGTGCGACTAAAGAAAAATACTTTCTAGTTTAATCCTAAGATAAGTTAATTTAAAGTTTGAAGCCATGTTCTCAATATTTATTAAAGTATTCATAGAAATATCTTTCGGTTGTTGTTACCGGCTACTGAATTTCTCAAATGATATGAAACAAATGAAGATATGAAACGCAAATAAAGCTTACAGAACCATACAGAAGGATCGATCCATCATGGTCATCAGATTAACAGATAAATTGATAGCTCTACAAAAAAAAAAATTATAGTGGACAAGCGTATGACAGATGTGAACTAAAGATAGTTTCCAGAAAACATCATCCCATCATGCTCAAGTGATTAATAGATGAATCGATACCTCTACAATTCATTGCTGACTGGCATATGAAGAATTTGAACTCAAGACGGCATCTATTAGAAAATCTCTCTTAACGGTAAGTGCGACTAAAGAAAAATACTTTCTTGTTTAATCCTAAGATAAGTTAATTTAATATTAGATGGCATGTTCTTAATTGCTATTAAAGTATTCTTTGAAGTATCACCCAATCATGTCCAAGTGATTAACAAATGAATTGATACCTCCACAAGATATATTTTTGCTGACTGGCATATGAAGAAGGTGAACTCAAGATGGCATCTCATTGAAAACATCTTTTAACGGTAAGTGCGACTAAAGAAAAATACTTTCTTGATTAATCCTAAGATAAATTAATTCATTATTAGAAGGCATGTCCTAATATTTATTTAAGTATTCTTAGAAATATCTTCCAGTTGTGGTTGCCAGATATTGATTTCTCGAAAGATGTACAAATGAAGATATGTAAGGAAAAAAAAGCCTGAATTACCATCTAGAACGATGGATCAATCATGGTCATCTGATTTACTGATAAATTGATAGCTCTACAAAACAAAATATGTATTATGATGGACAGGCATATGACTGATGTGAACTAAAGATAGTTTCCAGAAGATATCATCCCATCATGTTCATCTGATTAACGGATGAATTGATACCTCCACAAGATATATTATTGCCGACTGGCATATAAAGAATGTGAGCACAAGATGGCATCTCATTGAAAACATCTTTTAACGGTAAGTGCGACATTAAAAAATACTTTCTTGATTAATCCTAGGATAAGTTAAGTTAATAATAAAAGGTATGTTCTTAATTTTTTTAAAAATATTTTTTGAAATATCACCCCATCATGTTCAATTGATTAATAGATGAATTGATACCTCAAAAAAAATTTTTTTTTGCCGACTGGCATATGAAGAATGTGAGCACAAGATGGCATTTCATTGAAAACATCTTTTAACGGTAAGTGCGACTAATGAAAAATACTTTCTTGATTAATCCTAGGATAAGTTAAGTTAATAATAAAAGGTATGTTCTTAATTTTTATTAAAATATTTTTTGAAATATCACCCCATCATGTTCAATTGATTAATAGATGAATTGATACCTCAAAAAAAATTTTTTTTTGCCGACTGGCATATGAAGAATGTGAGCACAAGATGGCATTTCATTGAAAATCTCGATTAACGGTAATTGCGACTAATGAAAAATACTTTTTAGTTTAATCCTAAGATAAGTTAATTTAAAGTTTGAAGCCATGTTCTTAATATTTATTAAAGTATTCATAGAAATATCTTTCGGTTGTTGTTACCGGCTACTGAATTTCTCAAATGATATGAAACAAATGAAGATATGAAACGCAAATAAAGCTTACAGAACCATACAGAAGGATCGATCCATCATGGTCATCAGATTAACAGATAAATTGATAGCTCTACAAAAAAAAAAATTGTAGTGGACAAGCGTATGACAGATGTGAACTAAAGATAGTTTCCAGAAAACTTCATCCCATCATGCTCAAGTGATTAATAGATGAATCGATACCTCTACAATTCATTGCTGACTGGCATATGAAGAATTTGAACTCAAGACGGCATCTATTAGAAAATCTCTCTTAACGGTAAGTGCGACTAAAGAAAAATACTTTCTAGTTTAATCCTAAGATAAGTTAATTTAAAGTTTGAAGCCATGTTCTTAATATTTATTAAAGTATTCATAGAAATATCTTTCGGTTGTTGTTACCGGCTACTGAATTTCTCAAATGATATGAAACAAATGAAGATATGAAACGCAAATAAAGCTTACAGAACCATACAGAAGGATCGATCCATCATGGTCATCAGATTAACAGATAAATTGATAGCTCTACAAAAAAAAAAATTGTAGTGGACAAGCGTATGACAGATGTGAACTAAAGATAGTTTCCAGAAAACATCATCCCATCATGCTCAAGTGATTAATAGATGAATCGATACCTCTACAATTCATTGCTGACTGGCATATGAAGAATTTGAACTCAAGACGGCATCTATTAGAAAATCTCTCTTAACGGTAAGTGCGACTAAAGAAAAATACTATCTAGTTTAATCCTAAGATAAGTTAATTTAAAGTTTGAAGCCATGTTCTTAATATTTATTAAAGTATTCATAGAAATATCTTTCGGTTGTTGTTACCGGCTACTGAATTTCTCAAATGATATGAAACAAATGAAGATATGAAACGCAAATAAAGCTTACAGAACCATACAGAAGGATCGATCCATCATGGTCATCAGATTAACAGATAAATTGATAGCTCTACAAAAAAAAAAATTGTAGTGGACAAGCGTATGACAGATGTGAACTAAAGATAGTTTCCAGAAAACATCATCCCATCATGCTCAAGTGATTAATAGATGAATCGATACCTCTACAATTCATTGCTGACTGGCATATGAAGAATTTGAACTCAAGACGGCATCTATTAGAAAATCTCTCTTAACGGTAAGTGCGACTAAAGAAAAATACTTTCTTGTTTAATCCTAAGATAAGTTAATTTAATATTAGATGGCATGTTCTTAATTGCTATTAAAGTATTCTTTGAAGTATCACCCAATCATGTCCAAGTGATTAACAAATGAATTGATACCTCCACAAGATATATTTTTGCTGACTGGCATATGAAGAAGGTGAACTCAAGATGGCATCTCATTGAAAACATCTTTTAACGGTAAGTGCGACTAAAGAAAAATACTTTCTTGATTAATCCTAAGATAAATTAATTCATTATTAGAAGGCATGTCCTAATATTTATTTAAGTATTCTTAGAAATATCTTCCAGTTGTGGTTGCCAGATATTGATTTCTCGAAAGATGTACAAATGAAGATATGTAAGGAAAAAAAAGCCTGAATTACCATCTAGAACGATGGATCAATCATGGTCATCTGATTTACTGATAAATTGATAGCTCTACAAAACAAAATATGTATTATGATGGACAGGCATATGACTGATGTGAACTAAAGATAGTTTCCAGAAGATATCATCCCATCATGTTCATCTGATTAACGGATGAATTGATACCTCCACAAGATATATTATTGCCGACTGGCATATAAAGAATGTGAGCACAAGATGGCATCTCATTGAAAACATCTTTTAACGGTAAGTGCGACTAATGAAAAATACTTTCTTGATTAATCCTAGGATAAGTTAAGTTAATAATAAAAGGTATGTTCTTAATTTTTATTAAAATATTTTTTGAAATATCACCCCATCATGTTCAATTGATTAATAGATGAATTGATACCTCAAAAAAATTTTTTTTTGCCGACTGGCATATGAAGAATGTAAGCACAAGATGGCATTTCATTGAAAATCTCGATTAACGGTAATTGCGACTAATGAAAAATACTTTCTAGTTTAATCCTAAGATAAGTTAATTTAAAGTTTGAAGCCATATTCTTAATATTTATTAAAGTATTCATAGAAATATCTTTCGGTTGTTGTTACCGGCTACTGAATTTCTCAAATGATATGAAACAAATGAAGATATGAAACGCAAATAAAGCTTACAGAACCATACAGAAGGATCGATCCATCATGGTCATCAGATTAACAGATAAATTGATAGCTCTACAAAAAAAAAAATTGTAGTGGACAAGCGTATGACAGATGTGAACTAAAGATAGTTTCCAGAAAACATCATCCCATCATGCTCAAGTGATTAATAGATGAATCGATACCTCTACAATTCATTGCTGACTGGCATATGAAGAATTTGAACTCAAGACGGCATCTATTAGAAAATCTCTCTTAACGGTAAGTGCGACTAAAGAAAAATACTTTCTAGTTTAATCCTAAGATAAGTTAATTTAAAGTTTGAAGCCATGTTCTTAATATTTATTAAAGTATTCATAGAAATATCTTTCGGTTGTTGTTACCGGCTACTGAATTTCTCAAATGATATGAAACAAATGAAGATATGAAACGCAAATAAAGCTTACAGAACCATACAGAAGGATCGATCCATCATGGTCATCAGATTAACAGATAAATTGATAGCTCTACAAAAAAAAAAATTGTAGTGGACAAGCGTATGACAGATGTGAACTAAAGATAGTTTCCAGAAAACATCATCCCATCATGCTCAAGTGATTAATAGATGAATCGATACCTCTACAATTCATTGCTGACTGGCATATGAAGAATTTGAACTCAAGACGGCATCTATTAGAAAATCTCTCTTAACGGTAAGTGCGACTAAAGAAAAATACTTTCTAGTTTAATCCTAAGATAAGTTAATTTAAAGTTTGAAGCCATGTTCTTAATATTTATTAAAGTATTCATAGAAATATCTTTCGGTTGTTGTTACCGGCTACTGAATTTCTCAAATGATATGAAACAAATGAAGATATGAAACGCAAATAAAGCTTACAGAACCATACAGAAGGATCGATCCATCATGGTCATCAGATTAACAGATAAATTGATAGCTCTACAAAAAAAAAAATTATAGTGGACAAGCGTATGACAGATGTGAACTAAAGATAGTTTCCAGAAAACATCATCCCATCATGCTCAAGTGATTAATAGATGAATCGATACCTCTACAATTCATTGCTGACTGGCATATGAAGAATTTGAACTCAAGACGGCATCTATTAGAAAATCTCTCTTAACGGTAAGTGCGACTAAAGAAAAATACTTTCTTGTTTAATCCTAAGATAAGTTAATTTAATATTAGATGGCATGTTCTTAATTGCTATTAAAGTATTCTTTGAAGTATCACCCAATCATGTCCAAGTGATTAACAAATGAATTGATACCTCCACAAGATATATTTTTGCTGACTGGCATATGAAGAAGGTGAACTCAAGATGGCATCTCATTGAAAACATCTTTTAACGGTAAGTGCGACTAAAGAAAAATACTTTCTTGATTAATCCTAAGATAAATTAATTCATTATTAGAAGGCATGTCCTAATATTTATTTAAGTATTCTTAGAAATATCTTCCAGTTGTGGTTGCCAGATATTGATTTCTCGAAAGATGTACAAATGAAGATATGTAAGGAAAAAAAAGCCTGAATTACCATCTAGAACGATGGATCAATCATGGTCATCTGATTTACTGATAAATTGATAGCTCTACAAAACAAAATATGTATTATGATGGACAGGCATATGACTGATGTGAACTAAAGATAGTTACCAGAAGATATCATCCCATCATGTTCATCTGATTAACGGATGAATTGATACCTCCACAAGATATATTATTGCCGACTGGCATATAAAGAATGTGAGCACAAGATGGCATCTCATTGAAAACATCTTTTAACGGTAAGTGCGACATTAAAAAATACTTTCTTGATTAATCCTAGGATAAGTTAAGTTAATAATAAAAGGTATGTTCTTAATTTTTATTAAAATATTTTTTGAAATATCACCCCATCATGTTCAATTGATTAATAGATGAATTGATACCTCAAAAAAAATTTTTTTTTGCCGACTGGCATATGAAGAATGTGAGCACAAGATGGCATTTCATTGAAAATCTCGATTAACGGTAATTGCGACTAATGAAAAATACTTTTTAGTTTAATCCTAAGATAAGTTAATTTAAAGTTTGAAGCCATGTTCTTAATATTTATTAAAGTATTCATAGAAATATCTTTCGGTTGTTGTTACCGGCTACTGAATTTCTCAAATGATATGAAACAAATGAAGATATGAAACGCAAATAAAGCTTACAGAACCATACAGAAGGATCGATCCATCATGGTCATCAGATTAACAGATAAATTGATAGCTCTACAAAAAAAAAAATTGTAGTGGACAAGCGTATGACAGATGTGAACTAAAGATAGTTTCCAGAAAACATCATCCCATCATGCTCAAGTGATTAATAGATGAATCGATACCTCTACAATTCATTGCTGACTGGCATATGAAGAATTTGAACTCAAGACGGCATCTATTAGAAAATCTCTCTTAACGGTAAGTGCGACTAAAGAAAAATACTTTCTAGTTTAATCCTAAGATAAGTTAATTTAAAGTTTGAAGCCATGTTCTTAATATTTATTAAAGTATTCATAGAAATATCTTTCGGTTGTTGTTACCGGCTACTGAATTTCTCAAATGATATGAAACAAATGAAGATATGAAACGCAAATAAAGCTTACAGAACCATACAGAAGGATCGATCCATCATGGTCATCAGATTAACAGATAAATTGATAGCTCTACAAAAAAAAAAATTGTAGTGGACAAGCGTATGACAGATGTGAACTAAAGATAGTTTCCAGAAAACATCATCCCATCATGCTCAAGTGATTAATAGATGAATCGATACCTCTACAATTCATTGCTGACTGGCATATGAAGAATTTGAACTCAAGACGGCATCTATTAGAAAATCTCTCTTAACGGTAAGTGCGACTAAAGAAAAATACTTTCTAGTTTAATCCTAAGATAAGTTAATTTAAAGTTTGAAGCCATGTTCTTAATATTTATTAAAGTATTCATAGAAATATCTTTCGGTTGTTGTTACCGGCTACTGAATTTCTCAAATGATATGAAACAAATGAAGATATGAAACGCAAATAAAGCTTACAGAACCATACAGAAGGATCGATCCATCATGGTCATCAGATTAACAGATAAATTGATAGCTCTACAAAAAAAAAAATTGTAGTGGACAAGCGTATGACAGATGTGAACTAAAGATAGTTTCCAGAAAACATCATCCCATCATGCTCAAGTGATTAATAGATGAATCGATACCTCTACAATTCATTGCTGACTGGCATATGAAGAATTTGAACTCAAGACGGCATCTATTAGAAAATCTCTCTTAACGGTAAGTGCGACTAAAGAAAAATACTTTCTAGTTTAATCCTAAGATAAGTTAATTTAAAGTTTGAAGCCATGTTCTTAATATTTATTAAAGTATTCATAGAAATATCTTTCGGTTGTTGTTACCGGCTACTGAATTTCTCAAATGATATGAAACAAATGAAGATATGAAACGCAAATAAAGCTTACAGAACCATACAGAAGGATCGATCCATCATGGTCATCAGATTAACAGATAAATTGATAGCTCTACAAAAAAAAAAATTGTAGTGGACAAGCGTATGACAGATGTGAACTAAAGATAGTTTCCAGAAAACATCATCCCATCATGCTCAAGTGATTAATAGATGAATCGATACCTCTACAATTCATTGCTGACTGGCATATGAAGAATTTGAACTCAAGACGGCATCTATTAGAAAATCTCTCTTAACGGTAAGTGCGACTAAAGAAAAATACTTTCTTGTTTAATCCTAAGATAAGTTAATTTAATATTAGATGGCATGTTCTTAATTGCTATTAAAGTATTCTTTGAAGTATCACCCAATCATGTCCAAGTGATTAACAAATGAATTGATACCTCCACAAGATATATTTTTGCTGACTGGCATATGAAGAAGGTGAACTCAAGATGGCATCTCATTGAAAACATCTTTTAACGGTAAGTGCGACTAAAGAAAAATACTTTCTTGATTAATCCTAAGATAAATTAATTCATTATTAGAAGGCATGTCCTAATATTTATTTAAGTATTCTTAGAAATATCTTCCAGTTGTGGTTGCCAGATATTGATTTCTCGAAAGATGTACAAATGAAGATATGTAAGGAAAAAAAAGCCTGAATTACCATCTAGAACGATGGATCAATCATGGTCATCTGATTTACTGATAAATTGATAGCTCTACAAAACAAAATATGTATTATGATGGACAGGCATATGACTGATGTGAACTAAAGATAGTTTCCAGAAGATATCATCCCATCATGTTCATCTGATTAACGGATGAATTGATACCTCCACAAGATATATTATTGCCGACTGGCATATAAAGAATGTGAGCACAAGATGGCATCTCATTGAAAACATCTTTTAACGGTAAGTGCGACTAATGAAAAATACTTTCTTGATTAATCCTAGGATAAGTTAAGTTAATAATAAAAGGTATGTTCTTAATTTTTTTAAAAATATTTTTTGAAATATCACCCCATCATGTTCAATTGATTAATAGATGAATTGATACCTCAAAAAAAATTTTTTTTTGCCGACTGGCATATGAAGAATGTGAGCACAAGATGGCATTTCATTGAAAACATCTTTTAACGGTAAGTGCGACTAATGAAAAATGCTTTCTTGATTAAACCAAGGATAAGTTAATTTAATAATAAAAGGTATGTTCTTAATATTTATTAAAATATTTTTTGAAATATCACCCCATCATGTTCAATATATTAATATATGAATTGATACCTCAAAAAAAATTTTTTTTTTGCCGACTGGCATATGAAGAATGTGAGCACAAGATGGCATTTCATTGAAAACATCTTTTAACGGTAAGTGCGACTAAAGAAAAATTCTTTTTTGATTAATCCTAAGATATGGTAATTTGATAATAGAAGGTATGTTCTTAATATTTATCAAAGTATTCTTAGAAATATCTTCCGGTTGTGTTTACCGGATATTGATTTCTCAAAAGATGTACAAATGAAGATATGAAACACAAATTAAGCCTGGTACTCTTCCAATCTAACGATGACCTACTCCAGCGCCCCAAGTGTCAGTTTCCTTAACTACCTGCTACTGTTGCCGTAACCTTTCTTAGTCCTTTGTTATTGTTTGTGTCAAGTGGACGTTTATTTGTTTTCATGTTAATTATACAATATGAGTTGGAATTTAATGAAGATTTTTCGCGAGACGATTGATCAAAAGTCAGCTGTGCTATTTCTACAGGAGCGGAACATCATTTCCCGTAAAATGTCTTGTAGAAAAGGACATAATATGAAACTGCAACTGAATATTGTTCTTTTTAATGAACATTGTTTATAATTTTTGTAACATATCGTTCTTTTTAATTAATATTGTTTATAATTGTTGCTAGATATTGTTGTGTTTAATCAATATTGTTTATAATAAATGATTTATTATATCTTATTACTTATTTTCTATTTTAAATATTTCTATTTGAAACATAAATAATTATATTTAACTACAATGTGATGTTTTTTGGTTAATAGTTTTGATTGTTCTGTATATACGACACGGTTTTGATGTGATATTGTTATTTTTAATGAATTTTGTTTATAATAAATGATATATTTTATCTTCTTATTTATTCAGTAGTTTATATATTTTAAATTTAAAGAGAAATTGTGATATACAACTAAAAATGATTTTTTTTTGTTTTTATTTTTAGCTATATTTTTTTTAAAGATATAGCCCTATTAGTAAAAAAGGATTTGCCCGGCAAATCGTTTCTCTTTAAAAGAAAAATAGCTAAAAATAAAAAAATCATATTTTAGTTGTATATCATCTCCTATTTCATTTCCTAAGAATCCTCTTGTATGATAATGAAAAAATACTATTTCAAATATATTTCAGGCAGCATAACCTGACAGGGTCCAAATAGTTGAGGTAAGTGCCAGAGGAGCGTGCTGGGGTAGGTCGTCGTTAGATTGGAAAAGTACCTTAAGCCTAAAGAACAATTCAGAAGGATCTATCCATCATGGTCATCTGATTTACTGATAAAGTGATAGCTCTACAAAAAAAAAATTATAGTGGAATAGCGTATGATTGATGTGAACTAATGATAGTTTCCAGAAGATATGATCCCATCATGTTTATCTGATTAATGGATGAATTGATTCCTCCACAAGAAATATTATTGCTGACTGGCATATGAAGAAGGTGAACTCAAGATGGCATCTATTAGAAAACCTCTATTAACGGTTAGTGCGACTAAAGAAAAATACTTTCTTGAATAATCCTAAGATAAGTTAATTGATTATTAGAAAGCATGTTCTTAATATTTATTGAAGTATTCTTAGAAATATTTCTCGAAAGATGTAGTACAAATGAAGATATAAAAAGCAAATAAAGCCTAAAATACCATCCGGAAGGAACGATCCATCATGGACATATGATTTACTGATAAATTGATAGCTCTACAAAAAAAAATATTATTGTTACAGGTATATGGCTGATTCCAACACAAGATAGTTTCCAGAAAACATCATCCCATCATGTTTATCTGATTATTGTATGAATTGATACTTCCACAAGATATACAGGGTGTCCCGAATTTAAATAGCTAAACTTCAGGAACTTATAGGGGGCCGAAAAACTAAGACAAAAAGTCCTTCAGAGATTTGCTCGTTTTTGCTTAGTTTTAGAGAAAATCGCAAAAAAAAGAAACAAAACAAGTTTTCATTTCTATACTTATTTATTTACATTTATATTTATGTTATGTTCTTTTTAATGTAAATATTGCTCAAAATGTTGTCCTCTTGCACCAATGCAAGCATTACATCTAGCACTTACTTGATAAATTGCAGCTAAACATTTTTCTGATGATATTTGGTGCACTGCATTTATGATTCGGTCTCTTAATTGCTCTCTTGAGTTGATTGACACCGAATAAACTTTCTGCTTCATGGTTCCCCCTACGAAGAAATCCATGGGTGTCATATCAGGTGATCTGGGTGGCCAAGGTACTACTCCTCCACGTCCAATCCATCGTTGTGGATAATTTATATCCAGGCAAGCTCGAGCAACTCTGTTATAATGAACTGGACATCCATCGATTTGGAACCAAATTTCAATCCGCTGTTGTAAGGGAATGTCATCTAAATAATTAGAAAAGTCGTTCTCCAAAAAATGTGTAAATGTGATACCATTCAATCTTCCAGGTAAAAAATATGGTCCAACCAGTAATCCGCTCCAAATTCCAAGCCAAACGTTAATAGCAAATTCATGCTGAAACCTATTCTCTCTAATAGCTCTGGGATTTTCAAGAGCACATACATGATAATTTCTTTGATTAACAATTTCACCTCTTGTAAAGGTAGCTTCATCGGCCCATATAATTTTTAATGGAAATAAATTAGTATCGCGAATATTTTCAAGAAACCAGTTACTAAAATTCAATCTCTTGACATAATCTTGAGGTAATAAATTCTGAACTTTTTGAAGACGGTATGGGTAGCAAATAGTATATACAAAAATAAAGTAAAAAAAAATAAAAAAATATACAAAAAAAAATATAAAAAAAAAATATAGAAAAAATATATAAAAAAAAATATGGCATATGAAGAAGGTGAATTCTTCAGTCTTAGAATATTCCTGGTTGAGTGCAATGCTTCTAGTGTGTCCTCTATCATTTTTCGTCTCAATTTCCATTTATAAAGTTATTAGTTTTCCTTCCTTCAAATGCAAATATTCGTCTTTATCTAACTATATATGTATATATATATATATATATATATATATATATATATATATATATATATATATATATATGTATATATATATATATGTTTAATTTTTTTTTTTATTATTAGATTTGATACCTTACAATAGCGTTTGAAATTTTGATTATAGATCGAGGAGATTGAGTGCTTAAATGTTTAGATGTTAATTATAAGTTATAATAGATAATATCAAACACTATATTTTGACTTTTGTTTGAAACCACTATGTACTCAAATAATATAACGCATTAATACAATCTTACCCTGATATAATTTTATACCACTACAACCCGTGAACGGAACTGGGGTTCAGTACATGTTAGAGCACTTACCATCCTTTGTATAGTTTAAGAAAGAAATTTGGATAATTCCAAACCAAGGGTTTCTTTCCCCTTATATATAATATAATAGGGGTTCAAAGGTTGTATAGAATCCGTCAGTTTTGAAGTTAGACATCTGAAATTTTGGATGTACCAGTAACTTATATTTAAAAAAAAAAAATTAAATTATTTATTTAAAATGATCTTTCACGAAACCTTATGTGGCAGACCAAATTCCACGCGAGCACAGCCGCGGGCATACGCTAGTATTTTATAAATCCTTCATCAGAACACTTAAATTTAAATTTTATTTAATCATAGTTGAATAATCTTAAGAGGAAGTTTATAATAAGTCGTATATAAACTAATCTATCAAGATTTTTTCTTTATGTGTTATTGTGCCTTCTATTTATTTATTTACTTTTTTTTGTAATATCATGGTAGTTTAAAATTATTGAATTTTGTATTATTATTATTTGTCGCAAAGCTCCCAAAGTGGAAGGCGCTAAGTAAAGGTGGTTCAGGTTAGGGGTAAAGGTTATAAATGTAAGGTGTCTCTACCACCTTTTTGTATAGTTTCTTTTCAACATTTTTCAGAAATAACTTCTTCTAAATATTTAAAGTATGCTCGTAGAATTATAATATATTAAAGTGGTTGCATAGTACGATTATATTATATTTACTATTTTAGTAGTCGTGTTCTATTTTTTATTAATTTTGTAGCGTTCTTTCATATGAGATAATTTAATAATAAACCTAAAGTTATATACTCTTAAAAGGATTTCCTGATTTTTTAACATTTAGTTTGTTATTTAGAATCCAACTCTTTGCATATTTTTGCTTTCTCACCGACTTACCTGCCTACCTGAAGAACTTAGCCTTATCTTTATTGCACTGCAAACGTGAACAATAAAGCAATTCTCTGGGATAGGTTCTTAAACCCATTTCCTAACGGTACAACGTCTCTTGAAGTTTATGACACTTGTTATTGCCTTACCTTTTACCTGGATGTCGTCTAAATATTCCTAGCTCTCAATATTGTTCATATGTTAAATGTAAATTATATTAACACTCAATTCTTGATAGACATAGTTGTTCTTAACAAGATTAGAATAGAAAAAAATTCAAAATAAAATACGAATAATAATTAAAAGGAAAATTATTATGTGAAACATTAGAATAGAATCACTAATAAATAAAACAAGGAAACAGAAATTGAGTTTTGTTGATCGGACATTTTAATTTATTTATAGGGATACATAGCTGTTTGGTTGTCTACGTCAATATTGTTCTTTTTTTATATTAAATTTATTAACCCCTTGACGCTCGTTTTTTCCCCCATAAATGTAACCAAAAATATCAGGGTTTTTTATTTTGTATTTAAAATGTTTAAATTGTTTAAAAAAAAAGTAAAAATAGTTTTATTATTTCAATATTATTCAATATATGTAGTTCAATTATTTCTAATAAAAATAAAAAGCAGTTAACATATCATTCGAAATTGAGTATAAATAAATTTTTGATTTTTTATATAATGAAAAAATCATTTTCATTTTATTTTATCATTCATATATATATAAATATATATATATATATATATATATATATATATATATATATATTATAATAAAATACAATGAAAATGTTTTTTTTTCGATTTATAATCAAATGAAAATGATTTTTTCAATTTTAGATATATATAAATAGCATGAGATGAAGGCAAGTAGACAAACTACCCTCTGGTAGTACTCAAATAATATTGATTTAAATTTAAATAAAGAGGATAAATATTCAAGACAAAAACAGTGTTCAGAATTAAAAAAATAGTAAAAGTTTTGAAAACCTTGCCTGATCCTAATTTCCCCTTAAATCTCCCCAATAAGGAACTGTCACACCTGATACCTGAAGAAAAGAAGTTGAAATGTTCCGGCAGGTTCACTGGGGAAGATTTACAACAAGGACGATTTTCCCAAGTTAGTAAAGAAAAAATAAAAGTCAATTTTAGAAATATAGATAATAAATTAAATATCTGTTTATTTATAAATAAAATCCAATATTTTGAATTTTGTTTATTAAGTTTCATAGAATCGTGTGATATCACAAATTATTAAAAACCTGAACAAGAAACATCTGTTAATAAAATCAGCTGTTATTATATTTTTTTTTTGGAACATTAAATTCTTTACATGTTTAATTTTTATTCTGGGACACATTTAAATTATTTTTTTACTTTTAATAAACTTGAGGGAGCGGGGTAGATCTGTATAATTAGTTCATAATAAATGCAAAATATATTAGTGAATGTGAATAAATAATATCTCAATTAAAATTAAAAGGTTTTGTTTAAAGTAATTTGTTTTTCTCTCCTTGTTCTTTTCATTACTAATTCTATTATAATAATTCACTAGAAATATTTGTCTATCTTTTATTGTTCTTATATTATTTGTTTATTTTAATGTGTACGTTTCTAGCTAGAAACTTTTTTTTTATAACACAATAGTTCTTTATAATGTTCTGGTATTTTTTTCTACTCTATATCTAATATACATAAATCAAAACATTGAAATCGCTAATAGATAAATGCTCATATATACATATTTTCATACATATAATTATTCTTACCTGTTCCCGCAAAAGTGGTAATTATTAAGTGTGGAAATAAAGTGTTTTTAAATAATGCGAGATATGAAGGTTTGCGTTTGGAGGCTTGTAAGGAACAATATATATTTTTTTAAAAGAAACAGTTACATGAGTTTAACTCCAATAAGTTGTGTTCTGGCAAAGCACTAGAGAGATATATATGTTTATATGATTACATAAAAACAGGGCCGGCTTTACCTTAAGGGCGTGCGGGGCACACGGGCGCCGTGTCTCAAGGGGTGCCGCGAGGCGTCTCAGGGTCTAAACAATTTCATTTCATGTTGATCCCATAGCAAAATTTGTTTAGTGTCATGGGCACATTCACCTCCTTAGGGGATTTGCCATTTTTCGAAAATCTTGTAAAACTGTAAGTGTTCAATTTTAATCGCGTGCCTACTAGAGAGGACCTAGGCCACGACTGCACCCGACGCAACATGGGCTAGAGCCGGCGCTACATAAAAAGTTAAATTTAATATTAACATCTTGGGATTCCTCTATGTTATTTGAAAAGTAAAAATACTGTTTTCTGTTCAATGCATAAAATTTCCTCGCTTAAAACAGAAAACTAATCGTCTTCCATTTTTAAACCTTAATATTTCAAAATTGTTTACATGCCGGTGTAAATTTTCCGATTCTTAGAACAAAATTTTAATTCAAACCCATAATCATTAATTTGAGTTCAGACCATTTATGGATGAACTTAAAATTACTTCTTTCTTCAGTCGATTTTCTATTCGGATTGATTTTTTTCTTTTACTAAAATAGATTACTATTATTTTAACCAGAAAGAGTCATATAAGACTTGATATATATTTAATGTTCGTTAATATCGGAATTTTAGCTTTTCAAATAAGCATTTTTTTGTTATAAATGTTACGAAATTTGAAAAAAGTTATTTTTTACATATTTTTCGCTTTTTATTTATTGCATTTGGGGTTATAATATCTACTATAATACTTTATAAATTTTTATTTCATTAAATAAGTTTCGGGACGGAGGATTAGAGAATGATATCGTTTGAATTACATTACAATTAAAAAAATAAATAAATCAGTAAGATTCAAGTTCTTTCTTTCTTAATTGAACTATATATCAGTCAATGACAAATGCAGTATGATTTTTACTGTTAGGTTAATTTAATGTATATATGACAATTGGATTTAAGTTAACTAGAAAAGAATAAGTTGTTTCGAGCGGGGAATGAAACAGTTATTTTTTAACAAAAGATTTCAACTTTAACCCTTTTAAAAATGAATTTTATCAATAAGTGGTTAGTCCTAACAGTTTTTTATTAACAATTAAATAAAAAATCTTGCGTGAAATAGTTTTAACTTTTTAATTATCTATATACCTAACCATCCCCAAAAAGATTTTGTTAAACGTTTTCATATTTATTCTGCATTTAAAAATAGAAAATTACTCACAACATTGGCAATTACTTTAATTATTACTTTTTCATAAAAAACTTTTTGTGTAAATGGTTTATAATACCAGTTTTTAAAAAACGTGCATAATTCCAGTTAGTAAATCATCTGCTCAAATTAATTAGTATTCAATAATCGATCTCGTTGCCTACGTGTTTTGTTTATTTTTCCCAAAGAAGATATAGGCTACGTAAATACTTCATTCCATGCTATCCCATTCATTTATTTTATTTAGTAATTTTGTTATTAACAGAAACACAGTGAACAAGTGAGAAAAATAATCCAATAGCTGGAAGCCTCGTTGACGGGTTTATCTTTTTTTAGAATTGGGATACCAATGCATAATTGCCAAACTTCAGGGAATTCACCAGAAAAAAAAATTCCTATTATCCTATTTTTGTTTGTTCGCTGTAAATTCAATAACTACTGCACTGATTTTCATGCGGCTTTCACCGATAGATAGTGTGATTCACCCGGAAGGTTGAGGTATATAATTTTTCGAGGTTTTGTGTAAATGGGTAGGAATATCGATGGTTTCAACTGAAGACGCTGCTTGCCTAATCCCGTGCAGTTAGCTAACGTGCAAGATAATAAATTCGTATATAAATAAATACTTGGTTTTGTTTTTATTTTTATGATTTCTGCATAATTAAGTATATTAGCTGAAATGTAAAGAAAGAAAATCAAGACTCCCAAGAAAGCCTAGCCAATGATATTCTCGTGGTCCTTAGTGGCCGGTACGTGATAAAAACTACACTGCACAGACACTTCATGTAGGCACAATTTACCTTATTACCCGAGCAAAGCTGGGGAGGGTCGCTAGTCATACTAATATTATAAATGTGAAAGTTTGTATGTTTGCCTCTCTTTCACGCAAAAACTGCTGGACGGATTTGGATGAAACTTTACAGTTATATAGGTTATACATAAGAATAACACATAGTCTATAGCAAGCGGGAATTTAGGGGGAGGCGCACGGGGCATGTGCCCCCACCGACAGTTTGTTAGTGGAGAATCCATTATAGTACATAATTAAAGGCAAATCTCATGATCATAAACAGACAAATTATGTAGGCATAATTTACCTTATTACCCGAGCAAAGCTGGGGTGGGTCCCTAGTCGTTTATATAATTAATCTATGAAGATTTTTTCTTTATGTGTTATCGTGCGTTCTATTTATTTATTTACTTTTTTTTTGTAATATCATGGTAGTTTAAAATTAGTGAATTTCGTATTATTATTATTATTATTATTATTATTTATCGCAAAGCTCACAAAGTGGAAGGCGCTAAGTAAAGGTGGTTCACGTTAGGGGTTCTTGTTCTTATTTGCCCGCCAGGTTTTCATTCTTTGCGAGAATTCAGCTTTTCTTTCTTCACTCCGTTTTATCACTGGCGTAACCTCTCATTTTCAACATCAAGCTTAAAATTTTTTGTTGTGTTTCTGTCTTCATTAGTAATTTTGGCTAATTTCAAGTCTTTCTCAATATTTTGGATCCATTCATCCCTCCATTAACAAGGGATGCTACGTGTTTTACTGTTCTTCATGTAAGTCTGTGATCGGAAAACCTCATTATGTGGTCAAAGTATTTAAGACGTATTTTCTTCATGATCATCTCGATGCTAGAATAGTCTTCAATTTTAGATGTTTTTATGTAATCCCTTCTTCGGTCATTCTTGGTTCCAGAATTTTCCTAATTATTTTCCTTATCTGTTTTTCTGTTAAGTGTCAACGTTTCGCTGACATATAACATTTTGGTTTAATTATTGCATTATAATGCATTGTGAAAAAATAATTTTTGTATTTAGAAATAAACCTTTTTTATAGTAAAGGTTATAAATGTAAGGTGCCTCTACCATCTTTTTGTATTCTTTCTTTTCATCAGTTTTCAGAAATAACTTCTCCTAAAAATTTAAAGTATGCTCGTACAATTATAATATATTAAATTGGTTGTATAGTACGATTATATTATATTTACTATTTTAGTAGTCGTGTTCTATTTGTTATTAATTTTGTAGTATTCTATGATATGAGATAATTTAATAATATACCTAAAATTAAATAGCCTTCCAAGGATTTCCTTATTTAATAATATTTATTTTGTAATTTAGAGTACAAATCTTTGTATATTTTTGCTTTTTCACCGACTTACCTGCCTACCTGAAGACCTAGCCTTATCTTTATTGCACTGCAAATGTGAACAATACAGCAATTCTCTGGGAAAGTTTCTTAAGCCCATTTCCTAACGGTACAACGTCTCTTGAAATTTATTACACTTGTTATTACCTTACCTTTTACCTGGATGTCGTCTAAATATTCCTAGCTCTCAATTAATTCCAGAATTATAGTAAAAACTACTGTAAATATAATTTTTGATTGCATATTCTATACTCTAATTATTTTTATTTTTATTGGCACGATTATCTACGTAATATTTTTTTAATAAAGTAAAGTATTGTTCATTCATTAACTATATATATAAATATTTTTTTTTTTTCTCTAGAGAAATAGTTGTTCCTAACAATTTTGAGGGGGTTGAAGTGTTTGAGTTTGAATGAAATGAGGGTCAAGGTCGTTATGGATGACTTTATTCATTAGAAAATATGGAGCATTGAGGATTTTACGAAGGGTTTTGGATTGCAGGGATTGGATACGAGAGGAATTCGATGGCTTGGTGGAGCCCCAAAGTTCTACTCCGTAAGACTAAATATGTCGTATGATGGTCATGTAGATGAGTCATTTGTAGTTAATTGGGAGCTTATAGCGTTTGTACAGTAAGTATTGAAGTAGCCTGAAACGTCGAGCGGTTTCTTGTTTTTTCAGTCTTCTATGAGGATTTCAGATTAATCGTTTGTTGAGATGCAACACTAAGTATCGGATCTGTTCTACAGGCACCAGTGGGATATTATTAAAGGATACTGAAAGGCGGGAAGTCATAGGTTTATGACGTAAGGTAAAAGTGATTTGATGCGATTTATGAGAATTTATTTAATTCTTTAGTTTTGACACCATTCTTCAAGATCAGTGATATGGGATTGGAGGTTTTGGGATGCAATAACTGGATTGATGTTGACTAATAATACACTTGTATCATCGGCTTACGTGTGTAGTATTAGGATGAGGTGGGATGTCAACTGTATAAACTGTATAAAGGACTGGGCCAACGATACTACCTCGCAGAACACCAGCAGATTGGGAAAAGAGGGATGAGCATCAATTTTTTAAAATTTTAATTCTAAATATAAGATTATGACGGCTTATAAGTAAGCCGTTATATTTATTGTATTATCAGATAAGATATATAATCTAATTATTTTTATATAATTTTTATTAGAAGGATTACCTAAGTAGTATTTTCTCAATAAAATTACTGACTAAAGCAGTGGAATATTGTTCATACGCTAAATGTAAATTATATTAACACTCAATTCTTGATAGAAATAGTTGTTCCTAACAAGAATAGAATAGGAAAAAATTCAAAATAAAAGGAAAATAATTATTGTGAAACATTGGAACAGAATCACTAATAAATAAAACAAGGAAACAAAAATTGGGCTTTATTGATAGGACATTTTAATTTATTTATAGGGATACATAGCTGTTTGATTTACTTTAGGTTAATATTGTTCTTTTTTTTAATTTATTTTATTAATTAAAACTTACAACAGATATGTTTGCACGAGATAAAGGCAAGTAGACAAACTACCCTCTGGTAGTACTCAAATAATATTGATTTCATTTTAAATAAAGAGGATAAATATTCATGACAAAAACAAAGTTCAGAATTAAATAAATAGTAAAAGTTTTGAAAACCTTGCCTGACCCCAATTTCCCTTTAAATCTCCAAAACACGGAACTGTCACACCTGATACCTGAAGAAGAGAAGTTGAAATGTTCCGGCAGGTTCACCGGGGAAGATTTACAACTATTGTCAATATTATACTATTTTCCCAGGTAAGTAAAGAAAAAATAAAAGTCAATCTTGGAATTATAGTTAATAAATTAAATATTTGTTTATTTATAAATAAAATCCTATATTTTGAATATTGTTTATTAAGTTTCATAGAATCGTGTGATGTCACAAGTTATTAAAAACCAGAAAAACGAAATCTGTTAGTAAAACCAGCTCTTTTTTTGGGTCCATATCTAGTTAGATGTTATTATATTTTTTTTAACATTAAATTCTTTACATGTTAAATTTGTACTCTGGGACAAATTTAAATCATTTTTTTATTTTTAAAAAACTTGAGTGAGCGGGGTAGATCTGTATAGCTAGTTCATGATATATGTAAAATATTTAAGTGAATGTGTATAAATAATATCTGAATTAAAATTAAAAGGTTTTGTTTCAAGTAATTTGTTTTTCTCTCCTTGTTCTTTTATTGTTCTTGTATTATTTGTTTGTGTGTACGTTTCTTGCTAGAAACATTTTTTTTTATAATACAATAGTTCTTTATATTTTTATAAATTATGTTCCGATATTTTTTTTTTCTATTCTATTCTAATATACATAAATGAAAATATTGAAATCGCAAATAGATAAATACTGATATATACATATTTTTTATCTATTTACATTAATTATACATATAATCATTCTTACCTGTTACCGCAAAAGTGATAATTAATTAAGTTTGGAAGTAAAAGTGTTTTTAAATAATGCGAGATATGAAGGTTTATGGTTGGAGTCTTATAAGGAACGATAAATATTTTTTTAAAGAAGCAGTTACATGAGTTTAATATCAATAAATTGTGTTCTGGCAAAAAACCCAGCTATTTATGTATATATGATCCCCTAATAAGCTAAATTTAATATTAACATCTTGAGATTCCTCTAAGTTATATGAAAAGTAAAAATACTGTTTTCTGTTCAACGTATATTATTTAAGAAAACTAAAATTTCCTCGTTTAAAATAGAAAAGTAATTCTTCCATTTTCAAACCTTAATATTTCAAAATTGTTTACATGCCGGGGTAAATTTTCCGATTCTCAGAACAAAATTTCATTTCAAACCCAGTTTTTCAGTTCAGACCATTTATCGATTAAGTTTACATTAATTGGAGTGAAGTTAACTTGAAAAGTATAAATTGTTTTGAACAGGGAATGATCAGTTATTTTTTAACAAAAGATTTTAACTTTAACCCTTTTAAAAATGACTTATCAATAAGTGGTTAGTCCTAACAGTTTTTTATTAGCAATTAAATAAAAAATCTTGCTTAAAAAAGTTTTATTTTTTTAAATATCTATATACCTAACCATCCCCAAAAAGATTTTGTTAGACGTTTACATATTTATTGTGTATTTAAAAAAAAGAAAATTACTCACAACATTGGCAATTAATTTAATTATTACTTTTTCTTTTAAAACTTTTTTGTAAATGGTTTATAATAACAGTTTTTAAAAAACGTGCACAATTCCAGTTAGTAAATCATCTGCTTAAATTAATTAGTATTTCATAATCGATCTCGTTGCCTACGTGTTTTGTCTATTTTTCCCAAAGAAGATATAGGTTATGTAAATACTTCAATTCATGCTATCCCATTCATTTATTTTATTTAGTAATTTGGCTATTAAGTATTTTATTAATTTTGTTTATAATTATTTTGTTGGTACTAATATATTTATTTTCGACATTTAGTTCAAATTCTATCAATTTTCGTAGTTTTTAGTTATTTCATTTCTACTATTATGTTTTTGTCACTTTTAATTACTTCATGATTCGTATTATTATGGAGCCTTCTGACCAGATGTATATTATGTTTATTTTTTTTATTCATGATTGTTATTCTAAAGGGACTTGGTACCAAAATAAAGTTTGTTTTCTATTCTATTCTAAATTAGGTTTTGGAAGTAACTGTTGTTTAAATTACTTCTTTAGACAAATGTTGAAGTTAAATGAACCCTTTAATACAATTATTAAATTTAACTATTTACCTAATTATAGTTGTAAACATAAAAAAAAGTTATCTGTTTCATTTGGTTTCGATCAATATCTAATTTTCCCTGAAAACGTAAAAAATATTTAAATATGGACATAATAAATACAAGCTAGTGTTGAAGTCACAAGTTATTAAATGTAAAAACAAGAGAGAAAAATCAGCTGTTTTATTTATACCTGTTTTATTATTTATTATCTATTTTAATAATAAAAAAATAAAACAGCTGATTTTTGCCCAACTTTATTAGATGTTATCAACAAATTATTTTAAATAATTTTGATTCTAAATAAAATCATTTCTGAGAATTCCTAAAATATTAAACAATTAATCAATAATTAAGCTAAAACGTTTTCTTAGGAACAAGAAAAGAAAAATAATAGATAGCTTTAATATTAACAAAGAACTTATGCTCTTTAAATTTAAAAACAAGTTTGTTTTTTTAAACTTTAATGTCAAATCGAACAAAAGGTTTCCATTTTTGACCGCCACCGCAACCCCCTTCAATTTACCTCAACCCCTTCAACTTCACCCCAAGCCACTCCCACTTTACTCCTACTCCCTCCAACTTCCATCCAAGCTCCTCCTCCATCCCTCCCCCAGCAGGGTTGGTCCTTAAGCTCTGCTTTGTCAGTTCCTATCGGGTCGTGGTTGGTGAAAGTTCTAGTGTCTTGTTCTTTGATGGCTGCCTTTATGTCTTGTTCAGTACTTGTCGGTTGGACATCCGAAGTAGATCAGAAAGTTGCAGAGCAGTCCCGATCCTCCATGAAGCCATCGATTTGGTAAGTCTTAGAATTTAATTGTTTACTAAACTTTCTTCTGTACTTCCTAATAGATGAATATATTGTGTGATATTATTAGTATCAGTTCCACAGGTTGAAGTTTCGAGTTAAATCCCAACAAGCTTTAACTTTTCATTCGTTTTTGATTTCCTCGAAAATAAAAATAATTTTATCACTGATTGTGTGTAGATTAAAGAATCGACTTACACAGACTGTTTAGGTTTTATCATCATCTATACTTATATATTATTACATGTGATATTTTTACCTTATTTACAATAGCTTACTCGTGAGTTATAGCTTGAAGGAACTGAATTCTGTGAATAATTTGTGAAATAAATGCCTATCAAATCGGTACAACCTTTCGAAAAAATGTTGGTGCTTCTTCAGTGTAATTTGCGGGAATGACTAAACACAACTCTACTTGATAAATTCTGCTGGCAGCAACAAATTTTCAATAAATTGGTTATCGGTTTGTTAATAAAATAAGAGAATGGCATTTCTTAAATTTGATAATTGGATCCTAATAATCAGATGTTGACACCATTGGTTTCAGCAAAAATTACTACCTGCTCCGTAGGACTATCGTATTTCTTAGCCAGATTTCCCGGAGTGTTTGGATGTTATAGCTCCTTTATTGTTTTATTAAAATTTTCAGCTTACTGTTTTAGATACTGGCTAGAATTTTCTAGAGGAGAGTTCTCCAAGATATTCGCGAAATTCAGCTACAGTCAAGAAAAACTGGTAGCTCCATTCTATTATCAGATAATTATTATATCAGATATGATATATATTGAATAATAATTTTGAAATAACTGGGTATACGGTAAATAAAATGGTACTTTTCCAATCTAAAGCCCACCTACCCCAGCACGCTCCTCTGGCACTTACCTCAACTATTTGGCAGCTGTCAGGTTATGATGCCTCAAATATATTTGAAATAGTAAACAGACAACAGGATTCTTAGGAGATGATATACAGCTAAAATATGATATTTTTTTTGGTTTTATTTGATTTTTACCTATTTTTCTTTGAAAGAGAAACGATTTGCCCGGGCGATATATAAATATATAAATAACACTGAATAAATAAGAACGTAAAAAATAACATTTATTATAAACAATATTCATTAGAAATGAGAATATCACATCAAACAGTGTCATATATACACAACAATCAAAACAATTAACCATAAAGCATCACATTGTAGTTAAATCTAATTTTGTATGTTCAATATTTAAATATTTAAATTACAAAATAAAAATTAACATCTGATAAACATTTATTATAAACAATCTTGATTAAACACAGCAATATATAGGAACAATTATAAACAATATTAATTAAAAATCAGAATATGTTTTCACATTATCACAATATGTTAAATATCACAATTATAAACAATGTTCCCCAGTTGCAGTTTCATATTATGTCCCTTTTTACATGACATTTTGCGGGGAATGACGTTCCGCTCCTGTAGAAATACCACATCTGACTTTTCATCAATAACCTCCCGAAAAATCTTCATCAAATTCCAACTCATATTGTATAAATGAAATGAAAACAAATTAACGTCAACTCAACACAAACAATAACAAAGGGCTAAGGAAGGTTCGCCTCACACTAGGAGGTAGTTAACCAAACTGCCACATGGGGCACTGGGGTAGATGGGCTTTAGATTGGAAAAGTACCAATAAAATTTCAATGAATAAAACTTGCTAATAATTTTAACTCCTTTAATATTCGCTGACGTTTTGGAAAATGTGTAATAATCAGGAAGTTTATTTGAAATTTTAAAGGAGTTTCGTAAATTTGGAATTAACAAGTTTAAGGATTTTTGAATTCTACCACCTTCTGTCTTGTTCATGTTTATTTGGATTTTTATTATTTTTTTTTTATCTTGGAACATTACTTGAAACTATTATTTTATTCGTCAAGAATAAACTTGCAAGTTTGATGATATAGCTGAAAATGAATATGAAAATGAATTATTAAAGAGTTTATGAGTAAAGTATCGGTATATGATATGTTGTTAACTTCTAATTAAATACTTACAGTAATTCTAAATATTTTGATTAGTAATTGGCTTTAAAAATATGTTAAATACTTTAAAAGATTTGTGCAATAACGGCTTCAGGTATATTATGTCCCTAATTACAATTAAAACCATTAGAGATAAAGCAATGCTATATACAAATTAAAATTACAATAAATTTTAGAATAAATTATAATTAGAAACAGCTTACCCATGGTTGCAAGGAGAAACTTACTGTTGGGTATCAGTTCTGTAGGTTGTTACAAAAGGTTTAATTCCATCATTAAAATTCTGGTCCTTTGATGATTTTATTGATATTGGTCTGAAAATTTATTATTGAAAAGTGTACAATAACGGCTTCGGGTATATTATGTTCCTAATTACAATTAAAACCATTAGAGATAAAGCAATGCTATATACAAATTAAAATTACAATAAATTTTAGAATAAATTATAATTAAAAACAGCTTACCCATGGTTGCAAGGAGAAACTTTCTGTTGGGTATCAGTTCCGGAGGATGTCGTTTAAGGTGTAATTCCATCATTAAAATTCTGGTCCTTTGATGATTTTATTGATATTGGTCTAAAAATTTACTATTGAAAAGTGTACATAATTGATTTGGGTTTGTTATAATCTTGAATGATAGGCTTGATGTTATAATCTTGATTGAATTAGGCTATCAATAAAGATTTTCTCAAATTACACGAGAAATTCATTCAGTGACCTCTACCCGGACCAATTTCTTCAACAAACGTTTGTTATAATCCTTACTATATTTAAATTAATTTCAGATAAAGCAAGTTATTTACCAATTTAATTTATGATCAAGAAGGAGGTGGATTCAAGATGGAACACTAGTGTGAAACATTTATTAACAGTAAGTGCAGCTTAAGAAAAATACTAATATTGATTTAATTTAATTAATTAAGTTTTAATATAAATTAGCTTTTAATGTGATGGTATTCGATTTCAAAATATGAAGAAATCTAGTCAATCTATGCACGACTAACAAAAAATAACAATTTTACAAATCAAATAGCTCTCAGGTATATTAAGAAGTGATTTAAAGTTGGTACTCCATTGAAAAATAGTGAAGTCATCTATTCAAAGTAAGTGCGACTAACGAAAAATAATAATTTTATATATAATATAGCTGACAGGCAGCCTAGGTTGTGAAATAACGACGGTATTCCATTGAAATCATCTTTTAACAGAGAGTGCGATTAAAGAAAAATACTGATTTTATTATTCATATAGCAGACAGGCATCCTAGGAAGTGAACTAAAAATAGTACTCCATTGTGAAATGATGAAGACATCTATTCAAAGTAAGTGCGACTAACGAAAAATACTAATTTTATTAATCATATAGCCAACAGGCATCCCAGGTAATGAACTAATGACGGTATTTCTATGAAAACATCAATAAACGGTAAGTGCTTCGATAGAAAAAAACTAATTTTATTAATCATACAGCTGCCTGGTATCCTTGGAATTGAAGTAAAGATGGTACTCCATTGCAAAATAATGGAGAAATCTATTCGAAGTAAGTACGACTAAAGAAAAATAACAATTTTATTAATCATATAGCTTACAGGTATATTAAGAAGTATGTTACGGTCGCCGACAGGAGGACGGAAGCAAGGGTTTAGCGGCTTAAATCCGTCGGCAGGAGAAGTTAAAATAGGATTAGGACCTTCTGAGCATAGTAGATTCGTCTCTGCTTTGTCGGAAAGAGATTAAGAAGATTCTAGAACACGGAAGAGTGGAGACTTCTAGAATGTTCGGCCTTGCCTATTTAAGTACCTCCCTCGCCTCGAGCAAGTCAGTCTTAGTCTGAGAGTAGACCACGCACGGTGAAGATCTGTGATAAGTGAGTGTCAGTGTGATAAACTATTCAGTCTTGAAACGGCCGGTGTAATAAGTGTATCAATGAACTGTGACAGTTTCGAGAGTGTAATAAACTGTTTCTGTTTATGTGTCTGTGTGTCAGTTGGTCATACTTGGAGAATCTTACGGTCGGTAGACTAGTGAACTGTAAGTGTTAATTATTTGTTATAAATTGTAGTGTAGTTTTATAATATTCATACAAATTCATGTAAATAGTTAAGTCATTTAGAATTAGTAATATCTTATATTATTGTAATAATTAAATAGGAGTTAGGCCTAGATTATAATATTTAGAATATTGTTATTGTATAGTTATATTAGTTTAATAATTTAATTGTTAATAATTTACTTGTATCCTTTTTATTAATTTTGTTAGTAAATATTAGTATCTTTAATTAAGGAATTGTTTAATTCATTTTAATACCCAGTAGCCCGTAACAAAGTGATTTTATAGTTGGTACTCCATAGCGAAATAATCAAGACATCTATTCAAAGTAAGTGCAAATAACGAAAAATACTAATTTTATTAATCATATAGCTATCAGGCATACCAGGTAATGAACTAATGACAGTATATCAATAAAAACATCAATAAAGAGTGAGTGCTTTGAATGAAAAATACTAATTTTATTAATCATACAGCTGCCAGGTATTCTTGGAAGTGAACTTAAGATGGTACTCCATTGCAAAATAATGAAGAAATCTATTCGAAGTAAGTGCGACTAACGAAAAATAACAATTTTATAATTCATATAGCTTACAGGTATATTAAGAAGTGATTTTATAGTTGGTATTCCGTTGAAAAATAATAAAGTCATCTATTCAAAGTAAGTGTGACTAACGAAAAATACTAATTTTATCAATAATATAGAAGACAGGCATCCTAGGAAGTGAACTAAAGATGGTACTGCATTGCAAAATAATGAAGACATCTATTCAAAGTAAGTACGACTAATGAAAAATAACAATATTATTAATCATATAGCTTACAGGTATATTAAGAAGTGATTTAAAGTTGGTACTCTGTTGAAAAATAATGAAGTCATCTATTCAAAGTAAGTGCGACTAACGAAAAATACTAATTTTATTAATCATATAGCTTACAGGTATATTATGAAGTGATTTTATAGTTGGTACTCCGTTGAAGAATAATGAAGTCATCTATTCAAAGTAAGTGCGACTAACGAAAAATACTAATTTTATTAATCATATAGCTTAAGGGTATATTAAGAAGTGATTTTATAAATGGTACACCGTTGAAAAATAATGAAGTCATCTATTAAAAGTAAGTGCGACTAACGAAAAATACTAATTTTATCAATAATATAGCAGACAGGCATCCTAGGAAGTGAACTAAAGATGGTACTCCATTGCAAAATAATGAAGTCATCTATTCAAAGTAAGTACTAGTAATGAAAAATAACAATATTATTAATCATATAGCTTAAGGGTATATTAAGAAGTGATTTTATAAATGGTACTCTGTAGAAAAATAATGAAGTCATCTATTCAAAGTAAGTGCGACCATTGAAAAATAACAATATTATTAATCATATAGCTTACAGGTATATTATGAAGTGATTTTATAGTTGGTACTCCGTTGAAAAATAATGAAGTCATCTATTCAAAGTAAGTACTACTAATGAAAAATAACAATGTTATTAATCATATAGCTTAAGGGTATATTAAGAAGTGATTTTATAAATGGTACTCTGTAGAAAAATAATGAAGTCATCTATTCAAAGTAAGTGCGACTAATGAAAAATAACAATTTTATTAACTATATAGCTTACAGATATTTTAAGAAGTGATTTTATAGTTGGTACTCCGTTGAAAAATAATGAAGTCATCTATTCAAAGTAAGTGCGACTAACGAAAAATACTACTTTTATTAATAATATCGCTGACATGCAGCCTATGTAGTGAAATAATGAAGGTATTCTATTGTAATCATCTTTTAACAGTGAGTGCGATTAATGAAAAATACTGATTTTATTATTCATATAGCAGACAGGCATCCTAGGAGTTGAACTAAAGATGGTACTCCATTGCAAAATAATTAAGACATCTATTCAAAGTAGATACGACTAAATGAAAAATAACAATTTTATTAATCATATAGCTTAAGGGTATATAAAGAAGTGATTTTATAAATGGTACTTTGTAGAAAAATAATGAAGTCATCTATTCAAAGTAAGTGTGACCATTGAAAAATAACAATATTATTAATCATATAGCTTACAGGTATATTATGAAGTGATTTTATAGTTGGTACTCCGTTGAAAAATAATGAAGTCATCTATTCAAAGTAAGTACTACTAATGAAAAATAACAATGTTATTAATCATATAGCTTAAGGGTATATTAAGAAGTGATTTTATAAATGGTACTCTGTAGAAAAATAATGAAGTCATCTATTCAAAGTAAGTGCGACTAATGAAAAATAACAATTTTATTAATCATATAGCTTGCAGGTATATTAAGAAGTGATTTTATAGTTGGTACTCCGTTGAAAAATAATAAAGTCATCTATTCAAAGTAAGTGCAACTAACGAAAAATACTAATTTTATTAATAATATCGCTGACATTCAGCCTATATGGTGAAATAATGATGGTATTCTATTGTTATCATCTTTTAACGCTAAGGTCACCTGTGGTCTAGTGGTTAGAGTAACAAACTACTAAACCCAAGATCGCTGGTTCGTAGCCCGGCAGGTGGCCCTAGGATTTTTTTAAGGGAGTAAAAAATCCTTAGTTACGCCGTCCTTCGGAATGGACGTTAAACGGGGGTCCCGAGCCTGTACGATGTCAGGTACTCGTTAAAAACCCCTATCCTAATTAAACCTGGATAGGCAAAATTTCGAGCTCCCACTGTAGCATCGTCCGATTAGCCATAGCAGCATAAAGTGACGTTAAATAAATAAACAAACTCATCTTTTAACAGTGAGTGCGATTAATGATAAACACTGATTTTATTTTTCATATAGCAGACAGGTATCCTAGGAAGTGAACTAAAAATGGTACTCCATTGCGAAATAATGAAGTCATCTATTCAAAGTAAGTGCGACTAACGAAAAATAACAATTTTATTAACCATATAGCTTACAGGTATATTATGAAGTGATTTTATAGTTGGTACTCCGTTGAAAAATAATGAAGTCATCTATTCAAAGTAAGTGCGACTAATGAAAAATAACAATTTTATTAATCATATAGCTTACAGGTATATTATGAAGTGATATTATAGTTGGTACACCGTTGAAAAATAATGAAGTCATCTATTAAAAGTAAGTGCGACTAACGAAAAATACTAATTTTATCAATAATATAGCAGACAGGCATCCTAGGAAGTGAACTAAAGATGGTACTCCATTGCAAAATAATGAAGTCATCTATTCAAAGTAAGTACTAGTAATGAAAAATAACAATATTATTAATCATATAGCTTAAGGGTATATTAAGAAGTGATTTTATAAATGGTACTCTGTAGAAAAATAATGAAGTCATCTATTCAAAGTAAGTGCGACCATTGAAAAATAACAATATTATTAATCATATAGCTTACAGGTATATTATGAAGTGATTTTATAGTTGGTACTCCGTTGAAAAATAATGAAGTCATCTATTCAAAGTAAGTACTACTAATGAAAAATAACAATGTTATTAATCATATAGCTTAAGGGTATATTAAGAAGTGATTTTATAAATGGTACTCTGTAGAAAAATAATGAAGTCATCTATTCAAAGTAAGTGCGACTAATGAAAAATAACAATTTTATTAACTATATAGCTTACAGATATTTTAAGAAGTGATTTTATAGTTGGTACTCCGTTGAAAAATAATGAAGTCATCTATTCAAAGTAAGTGCGACTAACGAAAAATACTACTTTTATTAATAATATCGCTGACATGCAGCCTATGTAGTGAAATAATGAAGGTATTCTATTGTAATCATCTTTTAACAGTGAGTGCGATTAATGAAAAATACTGATTTTATTATTCATATAGCAGACAGGCATCCTAGGAGTTGAACTAAAGATGGTACTCCATTGCAAAATAATTAAGACATCTATTCAAAGTAGATACGACTAAATGAAAAATAACAATTTTATTAATCATATAGCTTAAGGGTATATAAAGAAGTGATTTTATAAATGGTACTTTGTAGAAAAATAATGAAGTCATCTATTCAAAGTAAGTGTGACCATTGAAAAATAACAATATTATTAATCATATAGCTTACAGGTATATTATGAAGTGATTTTATAGTTGGTACTCCGTTGAAAAATAATGAAGTCATCTATTCAAAGTAAGTACTACTAATGAAAAATAACAATGTTATTAATCATATAGCTTAAGGGTATATTAAGAAGTGATTTTATAAATGGTACTCTGTAGAAAAATAATGAAGTCATCTATTCAAAGTAAGTGCGACTAATGAAAAATAACAATTTTATTAATCATATAGCTTGCAGGTATATTAAGAAGTGATTTTATAGTTGGTACTCCGTTGAAAAATAATAAAGTCATCTATTCAAAGTAAGTGCAACTAACGAAAAATACTAATTTTATTAATAATATCGCTGACATTCAGCCTATATGGTGAAATAATGATGGTATTCTATTGTTATCATCTTTTAACGCTAAGGTCACCTGTGGTCTAGTGGTTAGAGTAACAAACTACTAAACCCAAGATCGCTGGTTCGTAGCCCGGCAGGTGGCCCTAGGATTTTTTTAAGGGAGTAAAAAATCCTTAGTTACGCCGTCCTTCGGCATAGACGTTAAACGGGGGTCCCGAGCCTGTACGATGTCAGGTACTCGTTAAAAACCCCTATCCTAATTAAACCTGGATAGGCAAAATTTCGAGCTCCCACTGTAGGAACGTCCGATTAGCCATAGCAGCATAAAGTGACGTTAAATGAATAAAAAAACTCATCTTTTAACAGTGAGGGCGATTAATGATAAACACTGATTTTATTTTTCATATAGCAGACAGGTATCCTAGGAAGTGAACTAAAAATGATACTCCATTGCGAAATAATGAAGTCATCTATTCAAAGTAAGTGCGACTAACGAAAAATAACAATTTTATTAACCATATAGCTTACAGGTATATTATGAAGTGATTTTATAGTTGGTACTCCATTGAAAAATAATGAAGTCATCTATTCAAAGTAAGTACTACTAATGAAATATCGCTGATATCGCTGACATGCAGCCTATGCGGTGAAATAATGACGGTATTCTATTGTTATCATCTTTTAACAGTGAGTGCGATTAATGATAAATACTGATTTTATCAATAATATAGCAGACCGGCATCCTAGGAAGTAAACTAAAGATGGTACTCTATTGCAAAATAAAGTAAACATCTATTCATAGTAAGTACGACCAATGAAAAATAACAATATTATTAATCATACAGCTTACAGGTATATTAAGAAGAGATTTAAAGTTGAAAAATACTCTGTTGAAAAATAATGAAGTCATCAATTCAAAGTAAGTACTACAAATGAAAAATAACAATATTATTAATCATATAGCTTAAGTTTATATTAAGAAGTGATTTTATAAATGGTACTCTGTAGAAAAATAATGAAGTCATCTATTCAAAGTAAGTGCGACTAACGAAAAATAACTATTTTATTAACCATATAGCTTACAGGTATATTAAGAAGTGATTTTATAGTTGGTACTCCGTTGAAAAATAATAAAGTCATCTATTCAAAGTATGTGCGACTAACGAAAAATACTAATTTTATTAATCATATAGTCAACAGGCATTCCAGGTAATGAACTAATGACGGTATTCCAATGAAAACATCAATAAACGGTAAGTGCTTCGATAGAAAAATACTAATTTTATTAATCATATAGCTTACAGGTATATTAAGAAGTGATTTTATAGTTGGTACTCCGTTGAAAAATAATAAAGTCATCTATTCAAAGTAAGTGCGACTAACGAAAAATACTAATTTTATTAATCATATAGTCAACAGGCATTCCAGGTAATGAACTAATGACGGTAATCCAATGAAAACATCAATAAACGGTAAGTGCTTCGATAGAAAAATACTAATTTTATTAATCATACAGCTGCCTGGTATCTTTGGAATAGAACTAAAAATGGTACTCCATTGCAAAATAATGGAGAAATCTATTCGAAGTAAGTAGGACTAATGAAAAATAACAATATTATTAATCATATAGCTTACAGGTATTTTAAGTAGTGATATAAAGTTGGTACTCCGTTGAAAAATAATGAAGTCATCTATTCAAACAAAGTGCGACTAACGAAAAATAACAATTTTATTAATCATATAGCTTCCAGGCAGCCTAGGTTGTGAAATAATAATGGTATTCCATTGAAATGGTCTTTTAAAATTGAGTGCGATTAAATACTGATTTTATTAATCATATAGCAGACAGGCATCCTAGGAAGTGAACTGAAGATGGTACTCCATTGTGAAATGATGAAGGCATCTATTCAAAGTAAGTGCGACTAACAAAAAATACTAATTTTATTAATCATACAGTCAACAGGCATCCCAGGTAATGAACTAATGACGGTATTCCAATGATAACATCAATAAACGGTAAGTGCTTCGATAGAAAAATACTAATTTTATTAATCATATAGGTGCCTGGTATCCTTGGAATTGAACTAAAGATGGTACTCCATTGCAAAATAATGGAGAAATCTATTCGAAGTAAGTACGACTAATGAAAAATAACAATATTATTAATCTTATAGCTTACAGGTATTTTAAGAAGTGATTTTATAGTTGGTACTCCGTTGAAAAATAATGAAGTCATCTATTCAAAGTAAGTGCGACTTACAAAAAATCCTAATTTTATCAGTAATATAGCAGACAGGCATCCTAGGATGTGAACTAAAGATGGTGCTCCACTGCGAAATAATGAAGACATCTATTCAAAGTAAGTACGACTAATGAAGAATAACAATTTTATTAATCATGTAGCTTACAGATATTTTAAGAAGTGATTTTATAGTTGGTACTTCATTGAAAAATAATGAAGTCATCTAATCAAAGTAAGTGCGACAAACGAAAAATAGCAATTTTATTGATCATATAGCTTACAGGTATATTATGAAGTGATCTTATAGTTGGTACTCCGTTGAAAAATAATGAAGTCATCAATTCAAAGTAAATACTACAAATGAAAAATAACAATATTATTAATCATATAGCTTAAGGGTATGTTAAGAAGTGATTTTATAAATGGTACTCTGTAGATAAATAATGAAGTCATCTATTCAAAGTAATTGCGACTAATGAAAAATAACAATTTTATTAATCATATAGCTTGCAGGTATATAAGGAAGTGATTTTGTAGTTGGTACTCTGTTGAAAAATAATAAAGTCATCTATTCAAAGTAAGTGCGACTAACGAAAAATTATAATTTTATTAATAATATCACTGACATGCAGCCTATGTGGTGAAATAATGACAGTATTCTATTGTTATAATCTCTTAACAGTGAGTGCGATTAATACTGATTTTATTAATCATACAGCTGCCTGGTATCCTTGGAATAGAACTAATGATGGTACTCCATGCAAAATAATGGAGAAAGATATGCAAAGTAAGTACGACTAATGAAAAATAACAATATTATTAATCATATAGCTTACAGATATTTTAAGAAGTGATTTTATAGTTGGTACTCCGTTGAAAAATAATGAAGTCATCTATTCAAAGTAAGTGCGACTAACGAAAAATACTAATTTTATCAGTAATATAGCAGACAGGCATCCTAGGAAGTGAACTAAAGATGGTACTCCACTGCGAAATAATGAAGACATCTATTCAAAGTAAGTATGACTAATGAAAAATAACAATTTTATTAATCATATAGCTTACAGATATTTTAAGAAGTGATTTTATAGTTAGCACTCTGTTGAGAAATAATGAAGTCATCTATTCAAAGTAAGTGCGACTAATGAAAAATAACAATTTTATTAATCATATAGCTTACAGGTATATTAGGAAGTGATTTTATAGTTGGTACTCCGTTGAAAAATAATAAAGTCATCTATTCAAAGTAAGTGCTACTAACGAAAAATACTAATTTTATTAATAATATCGCTGACATGCAGCCTATGCGGTGAAATAATGACGGTATTCTATTGTTATCATCTTTTAACAGTGAGTGCGATTAATGATAAATACTGATTTTATCAATAATATAGCAGACCGGCATCCTAGGAAGTAAAATAAAGATGGTACTCTATTGCAAAATAAAGTAAACATCTATTCAAAGTAAGTACGACCAATGAAAAATAAAAATATTATTAATCATACAGCTTACAGGTATGTTAAGAAGAGTTGAATTTAAAGTTGAAAAATACTCTGTTGAAAAATAATGAAGTCATCAATTCAAAGTAAGTACTACAAATGAAAAATAACAACATTATTAATCATATAGCTTAAGGGTATATTAAGAAGTGATTTTATAAATGGTACTCTGTAGAAAAATAATGAAGTCATCTATTCAAAGTAAGTGCGACTAACCAAAAATAACTATTTTATTAACCATATAGCTTACAGGTATATTAAGAAGTGATTTTATAGTAGGTACTCCGTTGAAAAATAATAAAGTCATCTATTCAAAGTAAGTGCGACTAACGAAAAATACTAATTTTATTAATCATATCGTCAACAGGCATTCCAGGTAATGAACTAATGACGGTATTCCAATGAAAACATCAATAAACGGTAAGTGCTTTGATAGAAAAATACTAATTTTATTAATCATATAGCTTACAGGTATATTAAGAAGTGATTTTATAGTTGGTACTCCGTTGAAAAATAATAAAGTCATCTATTCAAAGTAAGTGCGACTAACGAAAAATACTAATTTTATTAATCATATAGTCAACAGGCATTCCAGGTAATGAACTAATGACGGTATTCCAATGAAAACATCAATAAACGGTAAGTGCTTCGATAGAAAAATACTAATTTTATTAATCATACAGCTGCCTGGTATCCTTGGAATAGAACTAAAGATGGTACTCTATTGCAAAATAATGGAGAAATCTATTCGAAGTAAGTAGGACTAATGAAAAATAACAATATTATTAATCATATAGCTTACAGGTATTTTAAGTAGTGATATAAAGTTGGTACTCCGTTGAAAAATAATGAAGTCATCTATTCAAACAAAGTGCGACTAACGAAAAATGACAATTTTATTAATCATATAGCTTCCAGGCAGCCTAGGTTGCGAAATAATAATGGTATTCCATTGAAATGGTCTTTTAAAATTGAGTGCGATTAAATACTGATTTTATTAATCATATAGCAGACAGGCATCCTAGGAAGTGAACTGAAGATGGTACTCCATTGTGAAATAAAGTAAACATCTATTCAAAGTAAGTACGACCAATGAAAAATAAAAATATTATTAATCATACAGCTTACAGGTATGTTAAGAAGAGATTTAAAGTTGAAAAATACTCTGTTGAAAAATAATGAAGTCATCAATTCAAAGTAAGTAGTACAAATGAAAAATAACAATATTATTAATCATATAGCTTAAGGGTATATTAAGAAGTGATTTTATAAATGGTACTCTGTAGAAAAATAATGAAGTCATCTATTCAAAGTAAGTGCGACTAACGAAAAATAACTATTTTATTAACCATATAGCTTACAGGTATATTAAGAAGTGATTTTATAGTTGGTACTCCGTTAAAAAATAATAAAGTCATCTATTCAAACAAAGTGCGACTAACGAAAAATAACAATTTTATTAATCATATAGCTTCCAGGCAGCCTAGGTTGTGAAATAATAATGGTATTCCATTGAAATGGTCTTTTAAAATTGAGTGCGATTAAATACTGATTTTATTAATCATATAGCTGACAGGCATCCTAGGAAGTGAACTGAAGATGGTACTCCATTGTGAAATGATGAAGGCATCTATTCAAAGTAAGTGCGACTAACGAAAAATACTAATTTTATTAATCATACAGTCAACAGGCATCCCAGGTAATGAACTAATGATGGTATTCCAATGATAACATCAATAAACGGTAAGTGCTTCGATAGAAAAATACTAATTTTATTAATCATATAGCTTACAGGTATATTAAGAAGTGATTTTATAGTTGGTACTCCGTTGAAAAATAATGAAGTCATCTATTCAAAGTAAGTGCGACTAATGAAAAATAACAATTTTATTAACTATATAGATTACAGATATTTTAAGAAGTGATTTTATAGTTGGTACTCCGTTGAAAAATAATGAAGTCATCTATTCAAAGTAAGTGCGACTAACGAAAAATACTAATTTTATCAGTAATATAGCAGACAGGCATCCTAGGAAGTGAACTAAAGATGGTACTCCACTGTTCACTGATAACATCAATAAACGGTAAGTGCTTCGATAGAAAAATACTAATTTTATTAATCATATAGCTTACAGGTATATTAAGAAGTGATTTTATAGTTGGTACTCCGTTGAAAAATAATGAAGTCATCTATTCAAAGTAAGTGCGACTAATGAAAAATAACAATTTTATTAATCATATAGCTTACAGATATTTTAAGAAGTGATTTTATAGTTAGCACTCTGTTGAGAAATAATGAAGTCATCTATTCAAAGTAAGTGCGACTATTGAAAAATAACAATTTTATTAATCATATAGCTTACAGGTATATTAGGAAGTGATTTTATAGTTGGTACTCCGTTGAAAAATAATAAAGTCATCTATTCAAAGTAAGTGCGACTAACGAAAAATACTAATTTTATTAATAATATCGCTGACATGCAGCCTATGCGGTGAAATAATGACGGTATTCTATTGTTATCATCTTTTAACAGTGAGTGCGATTAATGATAAATACTGATTTTATCAATAATATAGCAGACCGGCATCCTAGGAAGTAAACTAAAGATGGTACTCTATTGCAAAATAAAGTAAACATCTATTCAAAGTAAGTACGACCAATGAAAAATAAAAATATTATTAATCATACAGCTTACAGGTATGTTAAGAAGAGTTGAATTTTAAGTTGAAAAATACTCTGTTGAAAAATAATGAAGTCATCAATTCAAAGTAAGTACTACAAATGAAAAATAACAACATTATTAATCATATAGCTTAAGGGTATATTAAGAAGTGATTTTATAAATGGTACTCTGTAGAAAAATAATGAAGTCATCTATTCAAAGTAAGTGCGACTAACGAAAAATAACTATTTTATTAACCATATAGCTTACAGGTATATTAAGAAGTGATTTTATAGTAGGTACTCCGTTGAAAAATAATAAAGTCATCTATTCAAAGTAAGTGCGACTAACGAAAAATACTAATTTTATTAATCATATAGTCAACAGGCATTCCAGGTAATGAACTAATGACGGTATTCCAATGAAAACATCAATAAACGGTAAGTGCTTTGATAGAAAAATACTAATTTTATTAATCATATAGCTTACAGGTATATTAAGAAGTGATTTTATAGTTGGTACTCCGTTGAAAAATAATAAAGTCATCTATTCAAAGTAAGTGCGACTAACGAAAAATACTAATTTTATTAATCATATAGTCAACAGGCATTCCAGGTAATGAACTAATGACGGTATTCCAATGAAAACATCAATAAACGGTAAGTGCTTCGATAGAAAAATACTAATTTTATTAATCATACAGCTGCCTGGTATCCTTGGAATAGAACTAAAGATGGTACTCTATTGCAATATAATGGAGAAATCCATTCGAAGTAAGTAGGACTAATGAAAAATAACAATATTATTAATCATATAGCTTACAGGTATTTTAAGTAGTGATATAAAGTTGGTACTCCGTTGAAAAATAATGAAGTCATCTATTCAAACAAAGTGCGACTAACGAAAAATAACAATTTTATTAATCATATAGCTTCCAGGCAGCCTAGGTTGTGAAATAATAATGGTATTCCATTGAAATGGTCTTTTAAAATTGAGTGCGATTAAATACTGATTTTATTAATCATATAGCAGACAGGCATCCTAGGAAGTGAACTGAAGATGGTACTCCATTGTGAAATGATGAAGGCATCTATTCAAAGTAAGTGCGACTAACGAAAAATACTAATTTTATTAATCATACAGTCAACAGGCATCCCAGGTAATGAACTAATGATGGTATTCCAATGATAACATCAATAAACGGTAAGTGCTTCGATAGAAAAATACTAATTTTATTAATCATATAGCTTACAGGTATATTAAGAAGTGATTTTATAGATGGTACTCCGTTGAAAAATAATGAAGTCATCTATTCAAAGTAAGTGCGACTAATGAAAAATAACAATTTTATTAACTATATAGATTACAGATATTTTAAGAAGTGATTTTATAGTTCGTACTCCGTTGAAAAATAATGAAGTCATCTATTCAAAGTAAGTGCGACTAACGAAAAATACTAATTTTATCAGCAATATAGCAGACAGGCATCCTAGGAAGTGAACTAAAGATGGTACTCCACTGCGAAATAATGAAGACATCTATTCAAAGTAAGTGCGACAAATGAAAAATAACAATTTTATTAATCATATAGCTTACAGGTATATTAAGAAGTGATTTTATAGTTGGTACTCCGTTGAAAAATAATGAAGTCATCTATTCAAAGTAAGTGCGACTAATGAAAAATAACAATTTTATTAACTATATAGCTTACAGATATTTTAAGAAGTGATTTTATAGTTGGTACTTCATTGAAAAATAATGAAGTCATCTATTCAAAGTAAGTGCGACTAACGAAAAATACTAATTTTATCAGTAATATAGCAGACAGGCATCCTTGGAAGTGAAGTAAAGATGGTACTCCACTGCGAAATAATGAAGACATCTATTCAAAGTAAGTATGACTAATGAAAAATAACAATTTTATTAATCATATAGCTTACAGATATTTTAAGAAGTGAATTTATAGTTAGCACTCTGTTGAGAAATAATGAAGTCATCTATTCAAAGTAAGTGCGTCTAATGAAAAATAACAATTTTATTAATCATGTAGCTTACAGGTATATTAGGAAGTGATTTTATAGTTGGTACTCCGTTGAAAAATAATAAAGTCATCTATTCAAAGTAAGGGCGACTAACGAAAAATACTAATTTTATTAATAATAATGCTGACATGCAGCCTATGCGGTGAAATAATGACGGTATTCTATTGTTATCATCTTTTAACAGTGAGTGCGATTAATGATAAATACTGATTTATCAATAATATAGCAGACCGGCATCCTAGGAAGTAAACTAAAGATGGTACTCTATTGCAAAATAAAGTAAACATCTATTCAAAGTAAGTACGACCAATGAAAAATAACAATATTATTAATCATACAGCTTACAGGTATATTAAGAAGAGATTTAAAGTTGAAAAATACTCTGTTGAAAAATAATGAAGTCATCAATTCAAAGTAAGTACTACAAATGAAAAATAACAATATTATTAATCATATAGCTTAAGGGTATATTAAGAAGTGATTTTATAAATGGTACTCTGTAGAAAAATAATGAAGTCATCTATTCAAAGTAAGTGCGACTAACGAAAAATAACTATTTTATTAACCATATAGCTTACAGGTATATTAAGAAGTGATTTTATAGTTGGTACTCCGTTGAAAAATAATAAAGTCATCTATTCAAAGTATGTGCGACTAACGAAAAATACTAATTTTATTAATCATATAGTCAACAGGCATTCCAGGTAATGAACTAATGACGGTATTCCAATGAAAACATCAATAAACGGTAAGTGCTTCGATAGAAAAATACTAATTTTATTAATCATATAGCTTACAGGTATATTAAGAAGTGATTTTATAGTTGGTACTCCGTTGAAAAATAATAAAGTCATCTATTCAAAGTAAGTGCGACTAACGAAAAATACTAATTTTATTAATCATATAGTCAACAGGCATTCCAGGTAATGAACTAATGACGGTAATCCAATGAAAACATCAATAAACGGTAAGTGCTTCGATAGAAAAATACTAATTTTATTAATCATACAGCTGCCTGGTATCCTTGGAATAGAACTAAAGATGGTACTCCATTGCAAAATAATGGAGAAATCTATTCGAAGTAAGTAGGACTAATGAAAAATAACAATATTATTAATCATATAGCTTACAGGTATTTTAAGTAGTGATATAAAGTTGGTACTCCATTGAAAAATAATGAAGTCATCTATTCAAACAAAGTGCGACTAACGAAAAATAACAATTTTATTAATCATATAGCTTCCAGGCAGCCTAGGTTGTGAAATAATAATGGTATTCCATTGAAATGGTCTTTTAAAATTGAGTGCGATTAAATACTGATTTTATTAATCATATAGCAGACAGGCATCCTAGGAAGTGAACTGAAGATGGTACTCCATTGTGAAATGATGAAGGCATCTATTCAAAGTAAGTGCGACTAACGAAAAATACTAATTTTATTAATCATACAGTCAACAGGCATCCCAGGTAATGAACTAATGACGGTATTCCAATGATAACATCAATAAACGGTAAGTGCTTCGATAGAAAAATACTAATTTTATTAATCATATAGGTGCCTGGTATCCTTGGAATTGAACTAAAGATGGTACTCCATTGCAAAATAATGGAGAAATCTATTCGAAGTAAGTACGACTAATGAAAAATAACAATATTATTAATCTTATAGCTTACAGGTATTTTAAGAAGTGATTTTATAGTTGGTACTCCGTTGAAAAATAATGAAGTCATCTATTCAAAGTAAGTGCGACTTACAAAAAATACTAATTTTATCAGTAATATAGCAGACAGGCATCCTAGGATGTGAACTAAAGATGGTACTCCACTGCGAAATAATGAAGACATCTATTCAAAGTAAGTACGACTAATGAAGAATAACAATTTTATTAATCATATAGCTTACAGGTATTTTAAGAAGTGATTTTATAGTTGGTACTTCATTGAAAAATAATGAAGTCATCTAATCAAAGTAAGTGCGACAAACGAAAAATAGCAATTTTATTGATCATATAGCTTACAGGTATATTATGAAGTGATCTTATAGTTGGTACTCCGTTGAAAAATAATGAAGTCATCAATTCAAAGTAAATACTACAAATGAAAAATAACAATATTATTAATCATATAGCTTAAGGGTATATTAAGAAGTGATTTTATAAATGGTACTCTGTAGATAAATAATGAAGTCATCTATTCAAAGTAATTGCGACTAATGAAAAATAACAATTTTATTAATCATATAGCTTGCATGTATATAAGGAAGTGATTTTGTAGTTGGTACTCTGTTGAAAAATAATAAAGTCATCTATTCAAAGTAAGTGCGACTAACGAAAAATTATAATTTTATTAATAATATCGCTGACATGCAGCCTATGTGGTGAAATAATGACAGTATTCTATTGTTATAATCTCTTAACAGTGAGTGCGATTAATACTGATTTTATTAATCATACAGCTGCCTGGTATCCTTGGAATAGAACTAATGATGGTACTCCATGCAAAATAATGGAGAAAGATATGCAAAGTAAGTACGACTAATGAAAAATAACAATATTATTAATCATATAGCTTACAGATATTTTAAGAAGTGATTTTATAGTTGGTACTCCGTTGAAAAATAATGAAGTCATCTATTCAAAGTAAGTGCGACTAACGAAAAATAACTATTTTATTAACCATATAGCTTACAGGTATATTAAGAAGTGATTTTATAGTTGGTACTCCGTTAAAAAATAATAAAGTCATCTATTCAAACAAAGTGCGACTAACGAAAAATAACAATTTTATTAATCATATAGCTTCCAGGCAGCCTAGGTTGTGAAATAATAATGGTATTCCATTGAAATGGTCTTTTAAAATTGAGTGCGATTAAATACTGATTTTATTAATCATATAGCTGACAGGCATCCTAGGAAGTGAACTGAAGATGGTACTCCATTGTGAAATGATGAAGGCATCTATTCAAAGTAAGTGCGACTAACGAAAAATACTAATTTTATTAATCATACAGTCAACAGGCATCCCAGGTAATGAACTAATGATGGTATTCCAATGATAACATCAATAAACGGTAAGTGCTTCGATAGAAAAATACTAATTTTATTAATCATATAGCTTACAGGTATATTAAGAAGTGATTTTATAGTTGGTACTCCGTTGAAAAATAATGAAGTCATCTATTCAAAGTAAGTGCGACTAATGAAAAATAACAATTTTATTAACTATATAGATTACAGATATTTTAAGAAGTGATTTTATAGTTGGTACTCCTTTGAAAAATAATGAAGTCATCTATTCAAAGTAAGTGCGACTAACGAAAAATACTAATTTTATCAGTAATATAGCAGACAGGCATCCTAGGAAGTGAACTAAAGATGGTACTCCACTGTTCACTGATAACATCAATAAACGGTAAGTGCTTCGATAGAAAAATACTAATTTTATTAATCATATAGCTTACAGGTATATTAAGAAGTGATTTTATAGTTGGTACTCCGTTGAAAAATAATGAAGTCATCTATTCAAAGTAAGTGCGACTAATGAAAAATAACAATTTTATTAATCATATAGCTTACAGATATTTTAAGAAGTGATTTTATAGTTAGCACTCTGTTGAGAAATAATGAAGTCATCTATTCAAAGTAAGTGCGACTAATGAAAAATAACAATTTTATTAATCATATAGCTTACAGGTATATTAGGAAGTGATTTTATAGTTGGTACTCCGTTGAAAAATAATAAAGTCATCTATTCAAAGTAAGTGCGACTAACGAAAAATACTAATTTTATTAATAATATCGCTGACATGCAGCCTATGCGGTGAAATAATGACGGTATTCTATTGTTATCATCTTTTAACAGTGAGTGCGATTAATGATAAATACTGATTTTATCAATAATATAGCAGACCGGCATCCTAGGAAGTAAACTAAAGATGGTACTCTATTGCAAAATAAAGTAAACATCTATTCAAAGTAAGTACGACCAATGAAAAATAAAAATATTATTAATCATACAGCTTACAGGTATGTTAAGAAGAGATTTAAAGTTGAAAAATACTCTGTTGAAAAATAATGAAGTCATCAATTCAAAGTAAGTACTACAAATGAAAAATAACAATATTATTAATCATATAGCTTAAGGGTATATTAAGAAGTGATTTTATAAATGGTACTCTGTAGAAAAATAATGAAGTCATCTATTCAAAGTAAGTGCGACTAACGAAAAATAACTATTTTATTAACCATATAGCTTACAGGTATATTAAGAAGTGATTTTATAGTTGGTACTCCGTTAAAAAATAATAAAGTCATCTATTCAAACAAAGTGCGACTAACGAAAAATAACAATTTTATTAATCATATAGCTTCCAGGCAGCCTAGGTTGTGAAATAGTAATGGTATTCCATTGAAATGGTCTTTTAAAATTGAGTGCGATTAAATACTGATTTTATTAATCATATAGCTGACAGGCATCCTAGGAAGTGAACTGAAGATGGTACTCCATTGTGAAATGATGAAGGCATCTATTCAAAGTAAGTGCGACTAACGAAAAATACTAATTTTATTAATCATACAGTCAACAGGCATCCCAGGTAATGAACTAATGATGGTATTCCAATGATAACATCAATAAACGGTAAGTGCTTCGATAGAAAAATACTAATTTTATTAATCATATAGCTTACAGGTATATTAAGAAGTGATTTTATAGTTGGTACTCCGTTGAAAAATAATGAAGTCATCTATTCAAAGTAAGTGCGACTAATGAAAAATAACAATTTTATTAACTATATAGATTACAGATATTTTAAGAAGTGATTTTATAGTTGGTACTCCGTTGAAAAATAATGAAGTCATCTATTCAAAGTAAGTGCGACTAACGAAAAATACTAATTTTATCAGTAATATAGCAGACAGGCATCCTAGGAAGTGAACTAAAGATGGTACTCCACTGTTCACTGATAACATCAATAAACGGTAAGTGCTTCGATAGAAAAATACTAATTTTATTAATCATATAGCTTACAGGTATATTAAGAAGTGATTTTATAGTTGGTACTCCGTTGAAAAATAATGAAGTCATCTATTCAAAGTAAGTGCGACTAATGAAAAATAACAATTTTATTAATCATATAGCTTACAGATATTTTAAGAAGTGATTTTATAGTTAGCACTCTGTTGAGAAATAATGAAGTCATCTATTCAAAGTAAGTGCGACTAATGAAAAATAACAATTTTATTAATCATATAGCTTACAGGTATATTAGGAAGTGATTTTATAGTTGGTACTCCGTTGAAAAATAATAAAGTCATCTATTCAAAGTAAGTGCGACTAACGAAAAATACTAATTTTATTAATAATATCGCTGACATGCAGCCTATGCGGTGAAATAATGACGGTATTCTATTGTTATCATCTTTTAACAGTGAGTGCGATTAATGATAAATACTGATTTTATCAATAATATAGCAGACCGGCATCCTAGGAAGTAAACTAAAGATGGTACTCTATTGCAAAATAAAGTAAACATCTATTCAAAGTAAGTACGACCAATGAAAAATAAAAATATTATTAATCATACAGCTTACAGGTATGTTAAGAAGAGTTGAATTTTAAGTTGAAAAATGCTCTGTTGAAAAATAATGAAGTCATCAATTCAAAGTAAGTACTACAAATGAAAAATAACAACATTATTAATCATATAGCTTAAGGGTATATTAAGAAGTGATTTTATAAATGGTACTCTGTAGAAAAATAATGAAGTCATCTATTCAAAGTAAGTGCGACTAACGAAAAATAACTATTTTATTAACCATATAGCTTACAGGTATATTAAGAAGTGATATTATAGTAGGTACTCCGTTGAAAAATAATAAAGTCATCTATTCAAAGTAAGTGCGACTAACGAAAAATACTAATTTTATTAATCATATAGTCAACAGGCATTCCAGGTAATGAACTAATGACGGTATTCCAATGAAAACATCAATAAACGGTAAGTGCTTTGATAGAAAAATACTAATTTTATTAATCATATAGCTTACAGGTATATTAAGAAGTGATTTTATAGTTGGTACTCCGTTGAAAAATAATAAAGTCATCTATTCAAAGTAAGTGCGACTAACGAAAAATACTAATTTTATTAATCATATAGTCAACAGGCATTCCAGGTAATGAACTAATGACGGTATTCCAATGAAAACATCAATAAACGGTAAGTGCTTCGATAGAAAAATACTAATTTTATTAATCATACAGCTGCCTGGTATCCTTGGAATAGAACTAAAGATGGTACTCTATTGCAATATAATGGAGAAATCCATTCGAAGTAAGTAGGACTAATGAAAAATAACAATATTATTAATCATATAGCTTACAGGTATTTTAAGTAGTGATATAAAGTTGGTACTCCGTTGAAAAATAATGAAGTCATCTATTCAAACAAAGTGCGACTAACGAAAAATAACAATTTTATTAATCATATAGCTTCCAGGCAGCCTAGGTTGTGAAATAATAATGGTATTCCATTGAAATGGTCTTTTAAAATTGAGTGCGATTAAATACTGATTTTATTAATCATATAGCAGACAGGCATCCTAGGAAGTGAACTGAAGATGGTACTCCATTGTGAAATGATGAAGGCATCTATTCAAAGTAAGTGCGACTAACGAAAAATACTAATTTTATTAATCATACAGTCAACAGGCATCCCAGGTAATGAACTAATGATGGTATTCCAATGATAACATCAATAAACGGTAAGTGCTTCGATAGAAAAATACTAATTTTATTAATCATATAGCTTACAGGTATATTAAGAAGTGATTTTATAGTTGGTACTCCGTTGAAAAATACTGAAGTCATCTATTCAAAGTAAGTGCGACTAATGAAAAATAACAATTTTATTAACTATATAGATTACAGATATTTTAAGAAGTGATTTTATAGTTCGTACTCCGTTGAAAAATAATGAAGTCATCTATTCAAAGTAAGTGCGACTAACGAAAAATACTAATTTTATCAGCAATATAGCAGACAGGCATCCTAGGAAGTGAACTAAAGATGGTACTCCACTGCGAAATAATGAAGACATCTATTCAAAGTAAGTATGACTAATGAAAAATAACAATTTTATTAATCATATAGCTTACAGATATTTTAAGAAGTGAATTTATAGTTAGCACTCTGTTGAGAAATAATGAAGTCATCTATTCAAAGTAAGTGCGTCTAATGAAAAATAACAATTTTATTAATCATGTAGCTTACAGGTATATTAGGAAGTGATTTTATAGTTGGTACTCCGTTGAAAAATAATAAAGTCATCTATTCAAAGTAAGGGCGACTAACGAAAAATACTAATTTTATTAATAATATCGCTGACATGCAGCCTATGCGGTGAAATAATGACGGTATTCTATTGTTATCATCTTTTAACAGTGAGTGCGATTAATGATAAATACTGATTTATCAATAATATAGCAGACCGGCATCCTAGGAAGTAAACTAAAGATGGTACTCTATTGCAAAATAAAGTAAACATCTATTCAAAGTAAGTACGACCAATGAAAAATAACAATATTATTAATCATACAGCTTACAGGTATATTAAGAAGAGATTTAAAGTTGAAAAATACTCTGTTGAAAAATAATGAAGTCATCAATTCAAAGTAAGTACTACAAATGAAAAATAACAATATTATTAATCATATAGCTTAAGGGTATATTAAGAAGTGATTTTATAAATGGTACTCTGTAGAAAAATAATGAAGTCATCTATTCAAAGTAAGTGCGACTAACGAAAAATAACTATTTTATTAACCATATAGCTTACAGGTATATTAAGAAGTGATTTTATAGTTGGTACTCCGTTGAAAAATAATAAAGTCATCTATTCAAAGTATGTGCGACTAACGAAAAATACTAATTTTATTAATCATATAGTCAACAGGCATTCCAGGTAATGAACTAATGACGGTATTCCAATGAAAACATCAATAAACGGTAAGTGCTTCGATAGAAAAATACTAATTTTATTAATCATATAGCTTACAGGTATATTAAGAAGTGATTTTATAGTTGGTACTCCGTTGAAAAATAATAAAGTCATCTATTCAAAGTAAGTGCGACTAACGAAAAATACTAATTTTATTAATCATATAGTCAACAGGCATTCCAGGTAATGAACTAATGACGGTAATCCAATGAAAACATCAATAAACGGTAAGTGCTTCGATAGAAAAATACTAATTTTATTAATCATACAGCTGCCTGGTATCCTTGGAATAGAACTAAAGATGGTACTCCATTGCAAAATAATGGAGAAATCTATTCGAAGTAAGTAGGACTAATGAAAAATAACAATATTATTAATCATATAGCTTACAGGTATTTTAAGTAGTGATATAAAGTTGGTACTCCGTTGAAAAATAATGAAGTCATCTATTCAAACAAAGTGCGACTAACGAAAAATAACAATTTTATTAATCATATAGCTTCCAGGCAGCCTAGGTTGTGAAATAATAATGGTATTCCATTGAAATGGTCTTTTAAAATTGAGTGCGATTAAATACTGATTTTATTAATCATATAGCAGACAGGCATCCTAGGAAGTGAACTGAAGATGGTACTCCATTGTGAAATGATGAAGGCATCTATTCAAAGTAAGTGCGACTAACGAAAAATACTAATTTTATTAATCATACAGTCAACAGGCATCCCAGGTAATGAACTAATGACGGTATTCCAATGATAACATCAATAAACGGTAAGTGCTTCGATAGAAAAATACTAATTTTATTAATCATATAGGTGCCTGGTATCCTTGGAATTGAACTAAAGATGGTACTCCATTGCAAAATAATGGAGAAATCTATTCGAAGTAAGTACGACTAATGAAAAATAACAATATTATTAATCTTATAGCTTACAGGTATTTTAAGAAGTGATTTTATAGTTGGTACTCCGTTGAAAAATAATGAAGTCATCTATTCAAAGTAAGTGCGACTTACAAAAAATACTAATTTTATCAGTAATATAGCAGACAGGCATCCTAGGATGTGAACTAAAGATGGTACTCCACTGCGAAATAATGAAGACATCTATTCAAAGTAAGTACGACTAATGAAGAATAACAATTTTATTAATCATATAGCTTACAGATATTTTAAGAAGTGATTTTATAGTTGGTACTTCATTGAAAAATAATGAAGTCATCTAATCAAAGTAAGTGCGACAAACGAAAAATAGCAATTTTATTGATCATATAGCTTACAGGTATATTATGAAGTGATCTTATAGTTGGTACTCCGTTGAAAAATAATGAAGTCATCAATTCAAAGTAAATACTACAAATGAAAAATAACAATATTATTAATCATATAGCTTAAGGGTATATTAAGAAGTGATTTTATAAATGGTACTCTGTAGATAAATAATGAAGTCATCTATTCAAAGTAATTGCGACTAATGAAAAATAACAATTTTATTAATCATATAGCTTGCATGTATATAAGGAAGTGATTTTGTAGTTGGTACTCTGTTGAAAAATAATAAAGTCATCTATTCAAAGTAAGTGCGACTAACGAAAAATTATAATTTTATTAATAATATCGCTGACATGCAGCCTATGTGGTGAAATAATGACAGTATTCTATTGTTATAATCTCTTAACAGTGAGTGCGATTAATACTGATTTTATTAATCATACAGCTGCCTGGTATCCTTGGAATAGAACTAATGATGGTACTCCATGCAAAATAATGGAGAAAGATATGCAAAGTAAGTACGACTAATGAAAAATAACAATATTATTAATCATATAGCTTACAGATATTTTAAGAAGTGATTTTATAGTTGGTACTCCGTTGAAAAATAATGAAGTCATCTATTCAAAGTAAGTGCGACTAACGAAAAATAACTATTTTATTAACCATATAGCTTACAGGTATATTAAGAAGTGATTTTATAGTTGGTACTCCGTTAAAAAATAATAAAGTCATCTATTCAAACAAAGTGCGACTAACGAAAAATAACAATTTTATTAATCATATAGCTTCCAGGCAGCCTAGGTTGTGAAATAATAATGGTATTCCATTGAAATGGTCTTTTAAAATTGAGTGCGATTAAATACTGATTTTATTAATCATATAGCTGACAGGCATCCTAGGAAGTGAACTGAAGATGGTACTCCATTGTGAAATGATGAAGGCATCTATTCAAAGTAAGTGCGACTAACGAAAAATACTAATTTTATTAATCATACAGTCAACAGGCATCCCAGGTAATGAACTAATGATGGTATTCCAATGATAACATCAATAAACGGTAAGTGCTTCGATAGAAAAATACTAATTTTATTAATCATATAGCTTACAGGTATATTAAGAAGTGATTTTATAGTTGGTACTCCGTTGAAAAATAATGAAGTCATCTATTCAAAGTAAGTGCGACTAATGAAAAATAACAATTTTATTAACTATATAGATTACAGATATTTTAAGAAGTGATTTTATAGTTGGTACTCCTTTGAAAAATAATGAAGTCATCTATTCAAAGTAAGTGCGACTAACGAAAAATACTAATTTTATCAGTAATATAGCAGACAGGCATCCTAGGAAGTGAACTAAAGATGGTACTCCACTGTTCACTGATAACATCAATAAACGGTAAGTGCTTCGATAGAAAAATACTAATTTTATTAATCATATAGCTTACAGGTATATTAAGAAGTGATTTTATAGTTGGTACTCCGTTGAAAAATAATGAAGTCATCTATTCAAAGTAAGTGCGACTAATGAAAAATAACAATTTTATTAATCATATAGCTTACAGATATTTTAAGAAGTGATTTTATAGTTAGCACTCTGTTGAGAAATAATGAAGTCATCTATTCAAAGTAAGTGCGACTAATGAAAAATAACAATTTTATTAATCATATAGCTTACAGGTATATTAGGAAGTGATTTTATAGTTGGTACTCCGTTGAAAAATAATAAAGTCATCTATTCAAAGTAAGTGCGACTAACGAAAAATACTAATTTTATTAATAATATCGCTGACATGCAGCCTATGCGGTGAAATAATGACGGTATTCTATTGTTATCATCTTTTAACAGTGAGTGCGATTAATGATAAATACTGATTTTATCAATAATATAGCAGACCGGCATCCTAGGAAGTAAACTAAAGATGGTACTCTATTGCAAAATAAAGTAAACATCTATTCAAAGTAAGTACGACCAATGAAAAATAAAAATATTATTAATCATACAGCTTACAGGTATGTTAAGAAGAGATTTAAAGTTGAAAAATACTCTGTTGAAAAATAATGAAGTCATCAATTCAAAGTAAGTACTACAAATGAAAAATAACAATATTATTAATCATATAGCTTAAGGGTATATTAAGAAGTGATTTTATAAATGGTACTCTGTAGAAAAATAATGAAGTCATCTATTCAAAGTAAGTGCGACTAACGAAAAATAACTATTTTATTAACCATATAGCTTACAGGTATATTAAGAAGTGATTTTATAGTTGGTACTCCGTTAAAAAATAATAAAGTCATCTATTCAAACAAAGTGCGACTAACGAAAAATAACAATTTTATTAATCATATAGCTTCCAGGCAGCCTAGGTTGTGAAATAATAATGGTATTCCATTGAAATGGTCTTTTAAAATTGAGTGCGATTAAATACTGATTTTATTAATCATATAGCTGACAGGCATCCTAGGAAGTGAACTGAAGATGGTACTCCATTGTGAAATGATGAAGGCATCTATTCAAAGTAAGTGCGACTAACGAAAAATACTAATTTTATTAATCATACAGTCAACAGGCATCCCAGGTAATGAACTAATGATGGTATTCCAATGATAACATCAATAAACGGTAAGTGCTTCGATAGAAAAATACTAATTTTATTAATCATATAGCTTACAGGTATATTAAGAAGTGATTTTATAGTTGGTACTCCGTTGAAAAATAATGAAGTCATCTATTCAAAGTAAGTGCGACTAATGAAAAATAACAATTTTATTAACTATATAGATTACAGATATTTTAAGAAGTGATTTTATAGTTGGTACTCCGTTGAAAAATAATGAAGTCATCTATTCAAAGTAAGTGCGACTAACGAAAAATACTAATTTTATCAGTAATATAGCAGACAGGCATCCTAGGAAGTGAACTAAAGATGGTACTCCACTGTTCACTGATAACATCAATAAACGGTAAGTGCTTCGATAGAAAAATACTAATTTTATTAATCATATAGCTTACAGGTATATTAAGAAGTGATTTTATAGTTGGTACTCCGTTGAAAAATAATGAAGTCATCTATTCAAAGTAAGTGCGACTAATGAAAAATAACAATTTTATTAATCATATAGCTTACAGATATTTTAAGAAGTGATTTTATAGTTAGCACTCTGTTGAGAAATAATGAAGTCATCTATTCAAAGTAAGTGCGACTAATGAAAAATAACAATTTTATTAATCATATAGCTTACAGGTATATTAGGAAGTGATTTTATAGTTGGTACTCCGTTGAAAAATAATAAAGTCATCTATTCAAAGTAAGTGCGACTAACGAAAAATACTAATTTTATTAATAATATCGCTGACATGCAGCCTATGCGGTGAAATAATGACGGTATTCTATTGTTATCATCTTTTAACAGTGAGTGCGATTAATGATAAATACTGATTTTATCAATAATATAGCAGACCGGCATCCTAGGAAGTAAACTAAAGATGGTACTCTATTGCAAAATAAAGTAAACATCTATTCAAAGTAAGTACGACCAATGAAAAATAAAAATATTATTAATCATACAGCTTACAGGTATGTTAAGAAGAGTTGAATTTTAAGTTGAAAAATGCTCTGTTGAAAAATAATGAAGTCATCAATTCAAAGTAAGTACTACAAATGAAAAATAACAACATTATTAATCATATAGCTTAAGGGTATATTAAGAAGTGATTTTATAAATGGTACTCTGTAGAAAAATAATGAAGTCATCTATTCAAAGTAAGTGCGACTAACGAAAAATAACTATTTTATTAACCATATAGCTTACAGGTATATTAAGAAGTGATATTATAGTAGGTACTCCGTTGAAAAATAATAAAGTCATCTATTCAAAGTAAGTGCGACTAACGAAAAATACTAATTTTATTAATCATATAGTCAACAGGCATTCCAGGTAATGAACTAATGACGGTATTCCAATGAAAACATCAATAAACGGTAAGTGCTTTGATAGAAAAATACTAATTTTATTAATCATATAGCTTACAGGTATATTAAGAAGTGATTTTATAGTTGGTACTCCGTTGAAAAATAATAAAGTCATCTATTCAAAGTAAGTGCGACTAACGAAAAATACTAATTTTATTAATCATATAGTCAACAGGCATTCCAGGTAATGAACTAATGACGGTATTCCAATGAAAACATCAATAAACGGTAAGTGCTTCGATAGAAAAATACTAATTTTATTAATCATACAGCTGCCTGGTATCCTTGGAATAGAACTAAAGATGGTACTCTATTGCAATATAATGGAGAAATCCATTCGAAGTAAGTAGGACTAATGAAAAATAACAATATTATTAATCATATAGCTTACAGGTATTTTAAGTAGTGATATAAAGTTGGTACTCCGTTGAAAAATAATGAAGTCATCTATTCAAACAAAGTGCGACTAACGAAAAATAACAATTTTATTAATCATATAGCTTCCAGGCAGCCTAGGTTGTGAAATAATAATGGTATTCCATTGAAATGGTCTTTTAAAATTGAGTGCGATTAAATACTGATTTTATTAATCATATAGCAGACAGGCATCCTAGGAAGTGAACTGAAGATGGTACTCCATTGTGAAATGATGAAGGCATCTATTCAAAGTAAGTGCGACTAACGAAAAATACTAATTTTATTAATCATACAGTCAACAGGCATCCCAGGTAATGAACTAATGATGGTATTCCAATGATAACATCAATAAACGGTAAGTGCTTCGATAGAAAAATACTAATTTTATTAATCATATAGCTTACAGGTATATTAAGAAGTGATTTTATAGTTGGTACTCCGTTGAAAAATACTGAAGTCATCTATTCAAAGTAAGTGCGACTAATGAAAAATAACAATTTTATTAACTATATAGATTACAGATATTTTAAGAAGTGATTTTATAGTTCGTACTCCGTTGAAAAATAATGAAGTCATCTATTCAAAGTAAGTGCGACTAACGAAAAATACTAATTTTATCAGCAATATAGCAGACAGGCATCCTAGGAAGTGAACTAAAGATGGTACTCCACTGCGAAATAATGAAGACATCTATTCAAAGTAAGTATGACTAATGAAAAATAACAATTTTATTAATCATATAGCTTACAGATATTTTAAGAAGTGAATTTATAGTTAGCACTCTGTTGAGAAATAATGAAGTCATCTATTCAAAGTAAGTGCGTCTAATGAAAAATAACAATTTTATTAATCATGTAGCTTACAGGTATATTAGGAAGTGATTTTATAGTTGGTACTCCGTTGAAAAATAATAAAGTCATCTATTCAAAGTAAGGGCGACTAACGAAAAATACTAATTTTATTAATAATATCGCTGACATGCAGCCTATGCGGTGAAATAATGACGGTATTCTATTGTTATCATCTTTTAACAGTGAGTGCGATTAATGATAAATACTGATTTATCAATAATATAGCAGACCGGCATCCTAGGAAGTAAACTAAAGATGGTACTCTATTGCAAAATAAAGTAAACATCTATTCAAAGTAAGTACGACCAATGAAAAATAACAATATTATTAATCATACAGCTTACAGGTATATTAAGAAGAGATTTAAAGTTGAAAAATACTCTGTTGAAAAATAATGAAGTCATCAATTCAAAGTAAGTACTACAAATGAAAAATAACAATATTATTAATCATATAGCTTAAGGGTATATTAAGAAGTGATTTTATAAATGGTACTCTGTAGAAAAATAATGAAGTCATCTATTCAAAGTAAGTGCGACTAACGAAAAATAACTATTTTATTAACCATATAGCTTACAGGTATATTAAGAAGTGATTTTATAGTTGGTACTCCGTTGAAAAATAATAAAGTCATCTATTCAAAGTATGTGCGACTAACGAAAAATACTAATTTTATTAATCATATAGTCAACAGGCATTCCAGGTAATGAACTAATGACGGTATTCCAATGAAAACATCAATAAACGGTAAGTGCTTCGATAGAAAAATACTAATTTTATTAATCATATAGCTTACAGGTATATTAAGAAGTGATTTTATAGTTGGTACTCCGTTGAAAAATAATAAAGTCATCTATTCAAAGTAAGTGCGACTAACGAAAAATACTAATTTTATTAATCATATAGTCAACAGGCATTCCAGGTAATGAACTAATGACGGTAATCCAATGAAAACATCAATAAACGGTAAGTGCTTCGATAGAAAAATACTAATTTTATTAATCATACAGCTGCCTGGTATCCTTGGAATAGAACTAAAGATGGTACTCCATTGCAAAATAATGGAGAAATCTATTCGAAGTAAGTAGGACTAATGAAAAATAACAATATTATTAATCATATAGCTTACAGGTATTTTAAGTAGTGATATAAAGTTGGTACTCCGTTGAAAAATAATGAAGTCATCTATTCAAACAAAGTGCGACTAACGAAAAATAACAATTTTATTAATCATATAGCTTCCAGGCAGCCTAGGTTGTGAAATAATAATGGTATTCCATTGAAATGGTCTTTTAAAATTGAGTGCGATTAAATACTGATTTTATTAATCATATAGCAGACAGGCATCCTAGGAAGTGAACTGAAGATGGTACTCCATTGTGAAATGATGAAGGCATCTATTCAAAGTAAGTGCGACTAACGAAAAATACTAATTTTATTAATCATACAGTCAACAGGCATCCCAGGTAATGAACTAATGACGGTATTCCAATGATAACATCAATAAACGGTAAGTGCTTCGATAGAAAAATACTAATTTTATTAATCATATAGGTGCCTGGTATCCTTGGAATTGAACTAAAGATGGTACTCCATTGCAAAATAATGGAGAAATCTATTCGAAGTAAGTACGACTAATGAAAAATAACAATATTATTAATCTTATAGCTTACAGGTATTTTAAGAAGTGATTTTATAGTTGGTACTCCGTTGAAAAATAATGAAGTCATCTATTCAAAGTAAGTGCGACTTACAAAAAATACTAATTTTATCAGTAATATAGCAGACAGGCATCCTAGGATGTGAACTAAAGATGGTACTCCACTGCGAAATAATGAAGACATCTATTCAAAGTAAGTACGACTAATGAAGAATAACAATTTTATTAATCATATAGCTTACAGATATTTTAAGAAGTGATTTTATAGTTGGTACTTCATTGAAAAATAATGAAGTCATCTAATCAAAGTAAGTGCGACAAACGAAAAATAGCAATTTTATTGATCATATAGCTTACAGGTATATTATGAAGTGATCTTATAGTTGGTACTCCGTTGAAAAATAATGAAGTCATCAATTCAAAGTAAATACTACAAATGAAAAATAACAATATTATTAATCATATAGCTTAAGGGTATATTAAGAAGTGATTTTATAAATGGTACTCTGTAGATAAATAATGAAGTCATCTATTCAAAGTAATTGCGACTAATGAAAAATAACAATTTTATTAATCATATAGCTTGCATGTATATAAGGAAGTGATTTTGTAGTTGGTACTCTGTTGAAAAATAATAAAGTCATCTATTCAAAGTAAGTGCGACTAACGAAAAATTATAATTTTATTAATAATATCGCTGACATGCAGCCTATGTGGTGAAATAATGACAGTATTCTATTGTTATAATCTCTTAACAGTGAGTGCGATTAATACTGATTTTATTAATCATACAGCTGCCTGGTATCCTTGGAATAGAACTAATGATGGTACTCCATGCAAAATAATGGAGAAAGATATGCAAAGTAAGTACGACTAATGAAAAATAACAATTTTATTAACTATATAGATTACAGATATTTTAAGAAGTGATTTTATAGTTCGTACTCCGTTGAAAAATAATGAAGTCATCTATTCAAAGTAAGTGCGACTAACGAAAAATACTAATTTTATCAGCAATATAGCAGACAGGCATCCTAGGAAGTGAACTAAAGATGGTACTCCACTGCGAAATAATGAAGACATCTATTCAAAGTAAGTATGACTAATGAAAAATAACAATTTTATTAATCATATAGCTTACAGATATTTTAAGAAGTGATTTTATAGTTAGCACTCTGTTGAGAAATAATGAAGTCATCTATTCAAAGTAAGTGCGACTAATGAAAAATAACAATTTTATTAATCATATAGCTTACAGGTATATTAGGAAGTGATTTTATAGTTGGTACTCCGTTGAAAAATAATAAAGTCATCTATTCAAAGTAAGTGCGACTAACGAAAAATACTAATTTTATTAATAATATCGCTGACATGCAGCCTATGCGGTGAAATAATGACGGTATTCTATTGTTATCATCTTTTAACAGTGAGTGCGATTAATGATAAATACTGATTTTATCAATAATATAGCAGACCGGCATCCTAGGAAGTAAACTAAAGATGGTACTCTATTGCAAAATAAAGTAAACATCTATTCAAAGTAAGTACGACCAATGAAAAATAAAAATATTATTAATCATAGAGCTTACAGGTATGTTAAGAAGAGATTTAAAGTTGAAAAATACTCTGTTGAAAAATAATGAAGTCATCAATTCAAAGTAAGTACTACAAATGAAAAATAACAATATTATTAATCATATAGCTTAAGGGTATATTAAGAAGTGATTTTATAAATGGTACTCTGTAGAAAAATAATGAAGTCATCTATTCAAAGTAAGTGCGACTAACGAAAAATAACTATTTTATTAACCATATAGCTTACAGGTATATTAAGAAGTGATTTTATAGTTGGTACTCCGTTGAAAAATAATAAAGTCATCTATTCAAACAAAGTGCGACAAACGAAAAATAACAATTTTATTAATCATATAGCTTCCAGGCAGCCTAGGTTGTGAAATAATAATGGTATTCCATTGAAATGGTCTTTTAAAATTGAGTGCGATTAAATACTGATTTTATTAATCATATAGCTGACAGGCATCCTAGGAAGTGAACTGAAGATGGTACTCCATTGTGAAATGATGAAGGCATCTATTCAAAGTAAGTGCGACTAACGAAAAATACTAATTTTATTAATCATACAGTCAACAGGCATCCCAGGTAATGAACTAATGACGGTATTCCAATGATAACATCAATAAACGGTAAGTGCTTCGATAGAAAAATACTAATTTTATTAATCATATAGGTGCCTGGTATCCTTGGAATTGAACTAAAGATGGTACTCCATTGCAAAATAATGGAGAAATCTATTCGAAGTAAGTACGACTAATGAAAAATAACAATATTATTAATCTTATAGCTTACAGGTATTTTAAGAAGTGATTTTATAGTTGGTACTCCGTTGAAAAATAATGAAGTCATCTATTCAAAGTAAGTGCGACTTACAAAAAATACTAATTTTATCAGTAATATAGCAGACAGGCATCCTAGGATGTGAACTAAAGATGGTACTCCACTGCGAAATAATGAAGACATCTATTCAAAGTAAGTACGACTAATGAAGAATAACAATTTTATTAATCATATAGCTTACAGATATTTTAAGAAGTGATTTTATAGTTGGTACTTCATTGAAAAATAATGAAGTCATCTAATCAAAGTAAGTGCGACAAACGAAAAATAGCAATTTTATTGATCATATAGCTTACAGGTATATTATGAAGTGATCTTATAGTTGGTACTCCGTTGAAAAATAATGAAGTCATCAATTCAAAGTAAATACTACAAATGAAAAATAACAATATTATTAATCATATAGCTTAAGGGTATATTAAGAAGTGATTTTATAAATGGTACTCTGTAGATAAATAATGAAGTCATCTATTCAAAGTAATTGCGACTAATGAAAAATAACAATTTTATTAATCATATAGCTTGCATGTATATAAGGAAGTGATTTTGTAGTTGGTACTCTGTTGAAAAATAATAAAGTCATCTATTCAAAGTAAGTGCGACTAACGAAAAATTATAATTTTATTAATAATATCGCTGACATGCAGCCTATGTGGTGAAATAATGACAGTATTCTATTGTTATAATCTCTTAACAGTGAGTGCGATTAATACTGATTTTATTAATCATACAGCTGCCTGGTATCCTTGGAATAGAACTAATGATGGTACTCCATGCAAAATAATGGAGAAAGATATGCAAAGTAAGTACGACTAATGAAAAATAACAATATTATTAATCATATAGCTTACAGATATTTTAAGAAGTGATTTTATAGTTGGTACTCCGTTGAAAAATAATGAAGTCATCTATTCAAAGTAAGTGCGACTAACGAAAAATACTAATTTTATCAGTAATATAGCAGACAGGCATCCTAGGAAGTGAACTAAAGATGGTACTCCACTGCGAAATAATGAAGACATCTATTCAAAGTAAGTATGACTAATGAAAAATAACAATTTTATTAATCATATAGCTTACAGATATTTTAAGAAGTGATTTTATAGTTAGCACTCTGTTGAGAAATAATGAAGTCATCTATTCAAAGTAAGTGCGACTAATGAAAAATAACAATTTTATTAATCATATAGCTTACAGGTATATTAGGAAGTGATTTTATAGTTGGTACTCCGTTGAAAAATAATAAAGTCATCTATTCAAAGTAAGTGCGACTAACGAAAAATACTAATTTTATTAATAATATCGCTGACATGCAGCCTATGCGGTGAAATAATGACGGTATTCTATTGTTATCATCTTTTAACAGTGAGTGCGATTAATGATAAATACTGATTTTATCAATAATATAGCAGACCGGCATCCTAGGAAGTAAAATAAAGATGGTACTCTATTGCAAAATAAAGTAAACATCTATTCAAAGTAAGTACGACCAATGAAAAATAAAAATATTATTAATCATACAGCTTACAGGTATGTTAAGAAGAGATTTAAAGTTGAAAAATACTCTGTTGAAAAATAATGAAGTCATCAATTCAAAGTAAGTACTACAAATGAAAAATAACAATATTATTAATCATATAGCTTAAGGGTATATTAAGAAGTGATTTTATAAATGGTACTCTGTAGAAAAATAATGAAGTCATCTATTCAAAGTAAGTGCGACTAACGAAAAATAACTATTTTATTAACCATATAGCTTACAGGTATATTAAGAAGTGATTTTATAGTTGGTACTCCGTTGAAAAATAATAAAGTCATCTATTCAAACAAAGTGCGACAAACGAAAAATAACAATTTTATTAATCATATAGCTTCCAGGCAGCCTAGGTTGTGAAATAATAATGGTATTCCATTGAAATGGTCTTTTAAAATTGAGTGCGATTAAATACTGATTTTATTAATCATATAGCTGACAGGCATCCTAGGAAGTGAACTGAAGATGGTACTCCATTGTGAAATGATGAAGGCATCTATTCAAAGTAAGTGCGACTAACGAAAAATACTAATTTTATTAATCATACAGTCAACAGGCATCCCAGGTAATGAACTAATGACGGTATTCCAATGATAACATCAATAAACGGTAAGTGCTTCGATAGAAAAATACTAATTTTATTAATCATATAGGTGCCTGGTATCCTTGGAATTGAACTAAAGATGGTACTCCATTGCAAAATAATGGAGAAATCTATTCGAAGTAAGTACGACTAATGAAAAATAACAATATTATTAATCTTATAGCTTACAGGTATTTTAAGAAGTGATTTTATAGTTGGTACTCCGTTGAAAAATAATGAAGTCATCTATTCAAAGTAAGTGCGACTTACAAAAAATACTAATTTTATCAGTAATATAGCAGACAGGCATCCTAGGATGTGAACTAAAGATGGTACTCCACTGCGAAATAATGAAGACATCTATTCAAAGTAAGTACGACTAATGAAGAATAACAATTTTATTAATCATATAGCTTACAGATATTTTAAGAAGTGATTTTATAGTTGGTACTTCATTGAAAAATAATGAAGTCATCTAATCAAAGTAAGTGCGACAAACGAAAAATAGCAATTTTATTGATCATATAGCTTACAGGTATATTATGAAGTGATCTTATAGTTGGTACTCCGTTGAAAAATAATGAAGTCATCAATTCAAAGTAAATACTACAAATGAAAAATAACAATATTATTAATCATATAGCTTAAGGGTATATTAAGAAGTGATTTTATAAATGGTACTCTGTAGATAAATAATGAAGTCATCTATTCAAAGTAATTGCGACTAATGAAAAATAACAATTTTATTAATCATATAGCTTGCATGTATATAAGGAAGTGATTTTGTAGTTGGTACTCTGTTGAAAAATAATAAAGTCATCTATTCAAAGTAAGTGCGACTAACGAAAAATTATAATTTTATTAATAATATCGCTGACATGCAGCCTATGTGGTGAAATAATGACAGTATTCTATTGTTATAATCTCTTAACAGTGAGTGCGATTAATACTGATTTTATTAATCATACAGCTGCCTGGTATCCTTGGAATAGAACTAATGATGGTACTCCATGCAAAATAATGGAGAAAGATATGCAAAGTAAGTACGACTAATGAAAAATAACAATATTATTAATCATATAGCTTACAGATATTTTAAGAAGTGATTTTATAGTTGGTACTCCGTTGAAAAATAATGAAGTCATCTATTCAAAGTAAGTGCGACTAACGAAAAATACTAATTTTATCAGTAATATAGCAGACAGGCATCCTAGGAAGTGAACTAAAGATGGTACTCCACTGCGAAATAATGAAGACATCTATTCAAAGTAAGTATGACTAATGAAAAATAACAATTTTATTAATCATATAGCTTACAGATATTTTAAGAAGTGATTTTATAGTTAGCACTCTGTTGAGAAATAATGAAGTCATCTATTCAAAGTAAGTGCGACTAATGAAAAATAACAATTTTATTAATCATATAGCTTACAGGTATATTAGGAAGTGATTTTATAGTTGGTACTCCGTTGAAAAATAATAAAGTCATCTATTCAAAGTAAGTGCGACTAACGAAAAATACTAATTTTATTAATAATATCGCTGACATGCAGCCTATGCGGTGAAATAATGACGGTATTCTATTGTTATCATCTTTTAACAGTGAGTGCGATTAATGATAAATACTGATTTTATCAATAATATAGCAGACCGGCATCCTAGGAAGTAAAATAAAGATGGTACTCTATTGCAAAATAAAGTAAACATCTATTCAAAGTAAGTACGACCAATGAAAAATAAAAATATTATTAATCATACAGCTTACAGGTATGTTAAGAAGAGTTGAATTTAAAGTTGAAAAATACTCTGTTGAAAAATAATGAAGTCATCAATTCAAAGTAAGTACTACAAATGAAAAATAACAACATTATTAATCATATAGCTTAAGGGTATATTAAGAAGTGATTTTATAAATGGTACTCTGTAGAAAAATAATGAAGTCATCTATTCAAAGTAAGTGCGACTAACGAAAAATAACTATTTTATTAACCATATAGCTTACAGGTATATTAAGAAGTGATTTTATAGTAGGTACTCCGTTAAAAAATAATAAAGTCATCTATTCAAAGTAAGTGCGACTAACGAAAAATACTAATTTTATTAATCATATAGTCAACAGGCATTCCAGGTAATGAACTAATGACGGTATTCCAATGAAAACATCAATAAACGGTAAGTGCTTTGATAGAAAAATACTAATTTTATTAATCATATAGCTTACAGGTATATTAAGAAGTGATTTTATAGTTGGTACTCCGTTGAAAAATAATGAAGTCATCTATTCAAAGTAAGTGCGACTTACAAAAAATACTAATTTTATCAGTAATATAGCAGACAGGCATCCTAGGATGTGAACTAAAGATGGTACTCCACTGCGAAATAATGAAGACATCTATTCAAAGTAAGTACGACTTATGAAGAATAACAATTTTATTAATCATATAGCTTACAGATATTTTAAGAAGTGATTTTATAGTTGGTACTTCATTGAAAAATAATGAAGTCATCTAATCAAAGTAAGTGCGACAAACGAAAAATAGCAATTTTATTGATCATATAGCTTACAGGTATATTATGAAGTGATCTTATAGTTGGTACTCCGTTGAAAAATAATGAAGTCATCAATTCAAAGTAAATACTACAAATGAAAAATAACAATATTATTAATCATATAGCTTAAGGGTATATTAAGAAGTGATTTTATAAATGGTACTCTGTAGATAAATAATGAAGTCATCTATTCAAAGTAATTGCGACTAATGAAAAATAACAATTTTATTAATCATATAGCTTGCAGGTATATAAGGAAGTGATTTTGTAGTTGGTACTCTGTTGAAAAATAATAAAGTCATCTATTCAAAGTAAGTGCGACTAACGAAAAATTATAATTTTATTAATAATATCGCTGACATGCAGCCTATGTGGTGAAATAATGACAGTATTCTATTGTTATAATCTCTTAACAGTGAGTGCGATTAATACTGATTTTATTAATCATACAGCTGCCTGGTATCCTTGGAATAGAACTAATGATGGTACTCCATGCAAAATAATGGAGAAAGATATGCAAAGTAAGTACGACTAATGAAAAATAACAATATTATTAATCATATAGCTTACAGATATTTTAAGAAGTGATTTTATAGTTGGTACTCCGTTGAAAAATAATGAAGTCATCTATTCAAAGTAAGTGCGACTAACGAAAAATACTAATTTTATCAGTAATATAGCAGACAGGCATCCTAGGAAGTGAACTAAAGATGGTACTCCACTGCGAAATAATGAAGACATCTATTCAAAGTAAGTATGACTAATGAAAAATAACAATTTTATTAATCATATAGCTTACAGATATTTTAAGAAGTGATTTTATAGTTAGCACTCTGTTGAGAAATAATGAAGTCATCTATTCAAAGTAAGTGCGACTAATGAAAAATAACAATTTTATTAATCATATAGCTTACAGGTATATTAGGAAGTGATTTTATAGTTGGTACTCCGTTGAAAAATAATAAAGTCATCTATTCAAAGTAAGTGCGACTAACGAAAAATACTAATTTTATTAATAATATCGCTGACATGCAGCCTATGCGGTGAAATAATGACGGTATTCTATTGTTATCATCTTTTAACAGTGAGTGCGATTAATGATAAATACTGATTTTATCAATAATATAGCAGACCGGCATCCTAGGAAGTAAACTAAAGATGGTACTCTATTGCAAAATAAAGTAAACATCTATTCAAAGTAAGTACGACCAATGAAAAATAAAAATATTATTAATCATACAGCTTACAGGTATGTTAAGAAGAGTTGAATTTAAAGTTGAAAAATACTCTGTTGAAAAATAATGAAGTCATCAATTCAAAGTAAGTACTACAAATGAAAAATAACAACATTATTAATCATATAGCTTAAGGGTATATTAAGAAGTGATTTTATAAATGGTACTCTGTAGAAAAATAATGAAGTCATCTATTCAAAGTAAGTACGACTAACGAAAAATACTAATTTTATTAATAATATCGCTGACATGCAGCCTATGCGGTGAAATAATGACGGTATTCTATTGTTATCATCTTTTAACAGTGAGTGCGATTAATGATAAATACTGATTTATCAATAATATAGCAGACCGGCATCCTAGGAAGTAAACTAAAGATGGTACTCTATTGCAAAATAAAGTAAACATCTATTCAAAGTAAGTACGACCAATGAAAAATAACAATATTATTAATCATACAGCTTACAGGTATATTAAGAAGAGATTTAAAGTTGAAAAATACTCTGTTGAAAAATAATGAAGTCATCAATTCAAAGTAAGTACTACAAATGAAAAATAACAATATTATTAATCATATAGCTTAAGGGTATATTAAGAAGTGATTTTATAAATGGTACTCTGTAGAAAAATAATGAAGTCATCTATTCAAAGTAAGTGCGACTAACGAAAAATAACTATTTTATTAACCATATAGCTTACAGGTATATTAAGAAGTGATTTTATAGTTGGTACTCCGTTGAAAAATAATAAAGTCATCTATTCAAAGTATGTGCGACTAACGAAAAATACTAATTTTATTAATCATATAGTCAACAGGCATTCCAGGTAATGAACTAATGACGGTATTCCAATGAAAACATCAATAAACGGTAAGTGCTTCGATAGAAAAATACTAATTTTATTAATCATATAGCTTACAGGTATATTAAGAAGTGATTTTATAGTTGGTACTCCGTTGAAAAATAATAAAGTCATCTATTCAAAGTATGTGCGACTAACGAAAAATACTAATTTTATTAATCATATAGTCAACAGGCATTCCAGGTAATGAACTAATGACGGTATTCCAATGAAAACATCAATAAACGGTAAGTGCTTCGATAGAAAAATACTAATTTTATTAATCATATAGCTTACAGGTATATTAAGAAGTGATTTTATAGTTGGTACTCCGTTGAAAAATAATAAAGTCATCTATTCAAAGTAAGTGCGACTAACGAAAAATACTAATTTTATTAATCATACAGTCAACAGGCATCCCAGGTAATGAACTAATGACGGTATTCCAATGATAACATCAATAAACGGTAAGTGCTTCGATAGAAAAATACTAATTTTATTAATCATATAGGTGCCTGGTATCCTTGGAATTGAACTAAAGATGGTACTCCATTGCAAAATAATGGAGAAATCTATTCGAAGTAAGTACGACTAATGAAAAATAACAATATTATTAATCTTATAGCTTACAGGTATTTTAAGAAGTGATTTTATAGTTGGTACTCCGTTGAAAAATAATGAAGTCATCTATTCAAAATAAGTGCGACTTACAAAAAATACTAATTTTATCAGTAATATAGCAGACAGGCATCCTAGGATGTGAACTAAAGATGGTACTCCACTGCGAAATAATGAAGACATCTATTCAAAGTAAGTACGACTAATGAAGAATAACAATTTTATTAATCATATAGCTTACAGATATTTTAAGAAGTGATTTTATAGTTGGTACTTCATTGAAAAATAATGAAGTCATCTAATCAAAGTAAGTGCGACAAACGAAAAATAGCAATTTTATTGATCATATAGCTTACAGGTATATTATGAAGTGATCTTATAGTTGGTACTCCGTTGAAAAATAATGAAGTCATCAATTCAAAGTAAATACTACAAATGAAAAATAACAATATTATTAATCATATAGCTTAAGGGTATATTAAGAAGTGATTTTATAAATGGTACTCTGTAGATAAATAATGAAGTCATCTATTCAAAGTAATTGCGACTAATGAAAAATAACAATTTTATTAATCATATAGCTTGCATGTATATAAGGAAGTGATTTTGTAGTTGGTACTCTGTTGAAAAATAATAAAGTCATCTATTCAAAGTAAGTGCGACTAACGAAAAATTATAATTTTATTAATAATATCGCTGACATGCAGCCTATGTGGTGAAATAATGACAGTATTCTATTGTTATAATCTCTTAACAGTGAGTGCGATTAATACTGATTTTATTAATCATACAGCTGCCTGGTATCCTTGGAATAGAACTAATGATGGTACTCCATGCAAAATAATGGAGAAAGATATGCAGAGTAAGTGCGACTAACGAAAAATACTAATTTTATTAATCATATAGTCAACAGGCATTCCAGGTAATGAACTAATGACGGTAATCCAATGAAAACATCAATAAACGGTAAGTGCTTCGATAGAAAAATACTAATTTTATTAATCATACAGCTGCCTGGTATCCTTGGAATAGAACTAAAGATGGTACTCCATTGCAAAATAATGGAGAAATCTATTCGAAGTAAGTAGGACTAATGAAAAATAACAATATTATTAATCATATAGCTTACAGGTATTTTAAGTAGTGATATAAAGTTGGTACTCCGTTGAAAAATAATGAAGTCATCTATTCAAACAAAGTGCGACTAACGAAAAATAACAATTTTATTAATCATATAGCTTCCAGGCAGGTTGTGAAATAATAATGGTATTCCATTGAAATGGTCTTTTAAAATTGAGTGCGATTAAATACTGATTTTATTAATCATATAGCAGACAGGCATCCTAGGAAGTGAACTGAAGATGGTACTCCATTGTGAAATGATGAAGGCATCTATTCAAAGTAAGTGCGACTAACGAAAAATACTAATTTTATTAATCATACAGTCAACAGGCATCCCAGGTAATGAACTAATGACGGTATTCCAATGATAACATCAATAAACGGTAAGTGCTTCGATAGAAAAATACTAATTTTATTAATCATATAGGTGCCTGGTATCCTTGGAATTGAACTAAAGATGGTACTCCATTGCAAAATAATGGAGAAATCTATTCGAAGTAAGTACGACTAATGAAAAATAACAATATTATTAATCTTATAGCTTACAGGTATTTTAAGAAGTGATTTTATAGTTGGTACTCCGTTGAAAAATAATGAAGTCATCTATTCAAAGTAAGTGCGACTTACAAAAAATACTAATTTTATCAGTAATATAGCAGACAGGCATCCTAGGATGTGAACTAAAGATGGTACTCCACTGCGAAATAATGAAGACATCTATTCAAAGTAAGTACGACTAATGAAGAATAACAATTTTATTAATCATATAGCTTACAGATATTTTAAGAAGTGATTTTATAGTTGGTACTTCATTGAAAAATAATGAAGTCATCTAATCAAAGTAAGTGCGACAAACGAAAAATAGCAATTTTATTGATCATATAGCTTACAGGTATATTATGAAGTGATCTTATAGTTGGTACTCCGTTGAAAAATAATGAAGTCATCAATTCAAAGTAAATACTACAAATGAAAAATAACAATATTATTAATCATATAGCTTAAGGGTATATTAAGAAGTGATTTTATAAATGGTACTCTGTAGATAAATAATGAAGTCATCTATTCAAAGTAATTGCGACTAATGAAAAATAACAATTTTATTAATCATATAGCTTGCATGTATATAAGGAAGTGATTTTGTAGTTGGTACTCTGTTGAAAAATAATAAAGTCATCTATTCAAAGTAAGTGCGACTAACGAAAAATTATAATTTTATTAATAATATCGCTGACATGCAGCCTATGTGGTGAAATAATGACAGTATTCTATTGTTATAATCTCTTAACAGTGAGTGCGATTAATACTGATTTTATTAATCATACAGCTGCCTGGTATCCTTGGAATAGAACTAATGATGGTACTCCATGCAAAATAATGGAGAAAGATATGCAAAGTAAGTACGACTAATGAAAAATAACAATATTATTAATCTTAGAGAAGAATTGGTCGACTGTATCTTCTAATTTAAGGAAGAAATAGTTGGGGGTGCAGTCAAAGAAAACACCAAATAAGAAAAACTTATTTATTATGTGCCGACGTTTCGGCCTACAATGTAGGCCATCTTCAGGGCTAAGAGAGAGAAACAAACAAAAATATATAAAAATATATTTATATATAATAATATATTTAATTATATAATATATAATATATTTATATATTTTTGTTTGTTTCTCTCTCTTAGCCCTGAAGATGGCCTACATTGTAGGCCGAAACGTCGGCACATAATAAATAAGTTTTTCTTATTTGGTGTTTTCTTTGACTGCACCCCCAACTATTTCTTCCTTAAATATTATTAATCATATAGCTTACAGATATTTTAAGAAGTGATTTTATAGTTGGTACTCCGTTGAAAAATAATGAAGTCATCTATTCAAAGTAAGTGCGACTAACGAAAAATACTAATTTTATCAGTAATATAGCAGACAGGCATCCTAGGAAGTGAACTAAAGATGGTACTCCACTGCGAAATAATGAAGACATCTATTCAAAGTAAGTATGACTAATGAAAAATAACAATTTTATTAATCATATAGCTTACAGATATTTTAAGAAGTGATTTTATAGTTAGCACTCTGTTGAGAAATAATGAAGTCATCTATTCAAAGTAAGTGCGACTAATGAAAAATAACAATTTTATTAATCATATAGCTTACAGGTATATTAGGAAGTGATTTTATAGTTGGTACTCCGTTGAAAAATAATAAAGTCATCTATTCAAAGTAAGTGCGACTAACGAAAAATACTAATTTTATTAATAATATCGCTGACATGCAGCCTATGCGGTGAAATAATGACGGTATTCTATTGTTATCATCTTTTAACAGTGAGTGCGATTAATGATAAATACTGATTTTATCAATAATATAGCAGACCGGCATCCTAGGAAGTAAACTAAAGATGGTACTCTATTGCAAAATAAAGTAAACATCTATTCAAAGTAAGTACGACCAATGAAAAATAAAAATATTATTAATCATACAGCTTACAGGTATGTTAAGAAGAGATTTAAAGTTGAAAAATACTCTGTTGAAAAATAATGAAGTCATCAATTCAAAGTAAGTACTACAAATGAAAAATAACAATATTATTAATCATATAGCTTAAGGGTATATTAAGAAGTGATTTTATAAATGGTACTCTGTAGAAAAATAATGAAGTCATCTATTCAAAGTAAGTGCGACTAACGAAAAATAACTATTTTATTAACCATATAGCTTACAGGTATATTAAGAAGTGATTTTATAGTTGGTACTCCGTTGAAAAATAATAAAGTCATCTATTCAAACAAAGTGCGACTAACGAAAAATAACAATTTTATTAATCATATAGCTTCCAGGCAGCCTAGGTTGTGAAATAATAATGGTATTCCATTGAAATGGTCTTTTAAAATTGAGTGCGATTAAATACTGATTTTATTAATCATATAGCTGACAGGCATCCTAGGAAGTGAACTGAAGATGGTACTCCATTGTGAAATGATGAAGGCATCTATTCAAAGTAAGTGCGACTAACGAAAAATACTAATTTTATTAATCATACAGTCAACAGGCATCCCAGGTAATGAACTAATGACGGTATTCCAATGATAACATCAATAAACAGTAAGTGCTTCGATAGAAAAATACTAATTTTATTAATCATATAGGTGCCTGGTATCCTTGGAATTGAACTAAAGATGGTACTCCATTGCAAAATAATGGAGAAATCTATTCGAAGTAAGTACGACTAATGAAAAATAACAATATTATTAATCTTATAGCTTACAGGTATTTTAAGAAGTGATTTTATAGTTGGTACTCCGTTGAAAAATAATGAAGTCATCTATTCAAAGTAAGTGCGACTTACAAAAAATACTAATTTTATCAGTAATATAGCAGACAGGCATCCTAGGATGTGAACTAAAGATGGTACTCCACTGCGAAATAATGAAGACATCTATTCAAAGTAAGTACGACTAATGAAGAATAACAATTTTATTAATCATATAGCTTACAGATATTTTAAGAAGTGATTTTATAGTTGGTACTTCATTGAAAAATAATGAAGTCATCTAATCAAAGTAAGTGCGACAAACGAAAAATAGCAATTTTATTGATCATATAGCTTACAGGTATATTATGAAGTGATCTTATAGTTGGTACTCCGTTGAAAAATAATGAAGTCATCAATTCAAAGTAAATACTACAAATGAAAAATAACAATATTATTAATCATATAGCTTAAGGGTATATTAAGAAGTGATTTTATAAATGGTACTCTGTAGATAAATAATGAAGTCATCTATTCAAAGTAATTGCGACTAATGAAAAATAACAATTTTATTAATCATATAGCTTGCAGGTATATAAGGAAGTGATTTTGTAGTTGGTACTCTGTTGAAAAATAATAAAGTCATCTATTCAAAGTAAGTGCGACTAACGAAAAATTATAATTTTATTAATAATATCGCTGACATGCAGCCTATGTGGTGAAATAATGACAGTATTCTATTGTTATAATCTCTTAACAGTGAGTGCGATTAATACTGATTTTATTAATCATACAACTGCCTGGTATCCTTGGAATAGAACTAATGATGGTACTCCATGCAAAATAATGGAGAAAGATATGCAAAGTAAGTACGACTAATGAAAAATAACAATATTATTAATCATATAGCTTACAGATATTTTAAGAAGTGATTTTATAGTTGGTACTCCGTTGAAAAATAATGAAGTCATCTATTCAAAGTAAGTGCGACTAACGAAAAATACTAATTTTATCAATAATATAGCAGACCGGCATCCTAGGAAGTAAACTAAAGATGGTACTCTATTGCAAAATAAAGTAAACATCTATTCAAAGTAAGTACGACCAATGAAAAATAAAAATATTATTAATCATACAGCTTACAGGTATGTTAAGAAGAGTTGAATTTAAAGTTGAAAAATACTCTGTTGAAAAATAATGAAGTCATCAATTCAAAGTAAGTACTACAAATGAAAAATAACAACATTATTAATCATATAGCTTAAGGGTATATTAAGAAGTGATTTTATAAATGGTACTCTGTAGAAAAATAATGAAGTCATCTATTCAAAGTAAGTGCGACTAACGAAAAATAACTATTTTATTAACCATATAGCTTACAGGTATATTAAGAAGTGATTTTATAGTAGGTACTCCGTTAAAAAATAATAAAGTCATCTATTCAAAGTAAGTGCGACTAACGAAAAATACTAATTTTATTAATCATATAGTAAACAGGCATTCCAGGTAATGAACTAATGACGGTATTCCAATGAAAACATCAATAAACGGTAAGTGCTTTGATAGAAAAATACTAATTTTATTAATCATATAGCTTACAGGTATATTAAGAAGTGATTTTATAGTTGGTACTCCGTTGAAAAATAATGAAGTCATCTATTCAAAGTAAGTGCGACTTACAAAAAATACTAATTTTATCAGTAATATAGCAGACAGGCATCCTAGGATGTGAACTAAAGATGGTACTCCACTGCGAAATAATGAAGACATCTATTCAAAGTAAGTACGACTAATGAAGAATAACAATTTTATTAATCATATAGCTTACAGATATTTTAAGAAGTGATTTTATAGTTGGTACTTCATTGAAAAATAATGAAGTCATCTAATCAAAGTAAGTGCGACAAACGAAAAATAGCAATTTTATTGATCATATAGCTTACAGGTATATTATGAAGTGATCTTATAGTTGGTACTCCGTTGAAAAATAATGAAGTCATCAATTCAAAGTAAATACTACAAATGAAAAATAACAATATTATTAATCATATAGCTTAAGGGTATATTAAGAAGTGATTTTATAAATGGTACTCTGTAGATAAATAATGAAGTCATCTATTCAAAGTAAGTGCGACTAACGAAAAATACTAATTTTATCAATAATATAGCAGACCGGCATCCTAGGAAGTAAACTAAAGATGGTACTCTATTGCAAAATAAAGTAAACATCTATTCAAAGTAAGTACGACCAATGAAAAATAAAAATATTATTAATCATACAGCTTACAGGTATGTTAAGAAGAGTTGAATTTAAAGTTGAAAAATACTCTGTTGAAAAATAATGAAGTCATCAATTCAAAGTAAGTACTACAAATGAAAAATAACAACATTATTAATCATATAGCTTAAGGGTATATTAAGAAGTGATTTTATAAATGGTACTCTGTAGAAAAATAATGAAGTCATCTATTCAAAGTAAGTGCGACTAACGAAAAATAACTATTTTATTAACCATATAGCTTACAGGTATATTAAGAAGTGATTTTATAGTAGGTACTCCGTTAAAAAATAATAAAGTCATCTATTCAAAGTAAGTGCGACTAACGAAAAATACTAATTTTATTAATCATATAGTAAACAGGCATTCCAGGTAATGAACTAATGACGGTATTCCAATGAAAACATCAATAAACGGTAAGTGCTTTGATAGAAAAATACTAATTTTATTAATCATATAGCTTACAGGTATATTAAGAAGTGATTTTACAGTTGGTACTCCGTTGAAAAATAATGAAGTCATCTATTCAAAGTAAGTGCGACTTACAAAAAATACTAATTTTATCAGTAATATAGCAGACAGGCATCCTAGGATGTGAACTAAAGATGGTACTCCACTGCGAAATAATGAAGACATCTATTCAAAGTAAGTACGACTAATGAAGAATAACAATTTTATTAATCATATAGCTTACAGATATTTTAAGAAGTGATTTTATAGTTGGTACTTCATTGAAAAATAATGAAGTCATCTAATCAAAGTAAGTGCGACAAACGAAAAATAGCAATTTTATTGATCATATAGCTTACAGGTATATTATGAAGTGATCTTATAGTTGGTACTCCGTTGAAAAATAATGAAGTCATCAATTCAAAGTAAATACTACAAATGAAAAATAACAATATTATTAATCATATAGCTTAAGGGTATATTAAGAAGTGATTTTATAAATGGTACTCTGTAGATAAATAATGAAGTCATCTATTCAAAGTAATTGCGACTAATGAAAAATAACAATTTTATTAATCATATAGCTTGCAGGTATATAAGGAAGTGATTTTGTAGTTGGTACTCTGTTGAAAAATAATAAAGTCATCTATTCAAAGTAAGTGCGACTAACGAAAAATTATAATTTTATTAATAATATCGCTGACATGCAGCCTATGTGGTGAAATAATGACAGTATTCTATTGTTATAATCTCTTAACAGTGAGTGCGATTAATACTGATTTTATTAATCATACAGCTGCCTGGTATCCTTGGAATAGAACTAATGATGGTACTCCATGCAAAATAATGGAGAAAGATATGCAAAGTAAGTACGACTAATGAAAAATAACAATATTATTAATCATATAGCTTACAGATATTTTAAGAAGTGATTTTATAGTTGGTACTCCGTTGAAAAATAATGAAGTCATCTATTCAAAGTAAGTGCGACTAACGAAAAATACTAATTTTATCAGTAATATAGCAGACAGGCATCCTAGGAAGTGAACTAAAGATGGTACTCCACTGCGAAATAATGAAGACATCTATTCAAAGTAAGTATGACTAATGAAAAATAACAATTTTATTAATCATATAGCTTACAGATATTTTAAGAAGTGATTTTATAGTTAGCACTCTGTTGAGAAATAATGAAGTCATCTATTCAAAGTAAGTGCGACTAATGAAAAATAACAATTTTATTAATCATATAGCTTACAGGTATATTAGGAAGTGATTTTATAGTTGGTACTCCGTTGAAAAATAATAAAGTCATCTATTCAAAGTAAGTGCGACTAACGAAAAATACTAATTTTATTAATAATATCGCTGACATGCAGCCTATGCGGTGAAATAATGACGGTATTCTATTGTTATCATCTTTTAACAGTGAGTGCGATTAATGATAAATACTGATTTTATCAATAATATAGCAGACCGGCATCCTAGGAAGTAAACTAAAGATGGTACTCTATTGCAAAATAAAGTAAACATCTATTCAAAGTAAGTACGACCAATGAAAAATAAAAATATTATTAATCATACAGCTTACAGGTATGTTAAGAAGAGTTGAATTTAAAGTTGAAAAATACTCTGTTGAAAAATAATGAAGTCATCAATTCAAAGTAAGTACTACAAATGAAAAATAACAACATTATTAATCATATAGCTTAAGGGTATATTAAGAAGTGATTTTATAAATGGTACTCTGTAGAAAAATAATGAAGTCATCTATTCAAAGTAAGTGCGACTAACGAAAAATAACTATTTTATTAACCATATAGCTTACAGGTATATTAAGAAGTGATTTTATAGTAGGTACTCCGTTAAAAAATAATAAAGTCATCTATTCAAAGTAAGTGCGACTAACGAAAAATACTAATTTTATTAATCATATAGTCAACAGGCATTCCAGGTAATGAACTAATGACGGTATTCCAATGAAAACATCAATAAACGGTAAGTGCTTTGATAGAAAAATACTAATTTTATTAATCATATAGCTTACAGGTATATTAAGAAGTGATTTTATAGTTGGTACTCCGTTGAAAAATAATAAAGTCATCTATTCAAAGTAAGTGCGACTAACGAAAAATACTAATTTTATTAATCATATAGTCAACAGGCATTCCAGGTAATGAACTAATGACGGTATTCCAATGAAAACATCAATAAACGGTAAGTGCTTCGATAGAAAAATACTAATTTTATTAATCATACAGCTGCCTGGTATCCTTGGAATAGAACTAAAGATGGTACTCTATTGCAAAATAATGGAGAAATCTATTCGAAGTAAGTAGGACTAATGAAAAATAACAATATTATTAATCATATAGCTTACAGGTATTTTAAGTAGTGATATAAAGTTGGTACTCCGTTGAAAAATAATGAAGTCATCTATTCAAACAAAGTGCGACTAACGAAAAATAACAATTTTATTAATCATATAGCTTTACTATGAGTATAAATACCTGGAAAGTCAGTCTTTTTATTTTTAAAGATTATTTTTAAGGAGGTCTTTTATTCTCCATAGTCAAAACTTATACTCCATTACATTAAAAACCAAACTCTGATCCTTGAACCATCTAATCCCTTATTCTTATTTTTATCAGTTATTAGACTTTAGTACAATTTTAACTAATTATGTTCTAAAAAGTACATTAATAAAGTAAAATTAAACTTAAAATTTAAGTATTCTTATGATCTATTATTTTTTAATTTTAAAATTATGGATGAGTATAACTTGCTAATTTCTCCTGCCTCTTTTCTATCGTTTACAGCATTTTCTAATTTATCATTTATAAATAGAGCCTCTAAATTTTTTCTTTTTATAATATTATCTTCTCTATGTAGAATTTTAGGCTTATCGAAGTCAAAAGTGTGCAATTCCTTTTTACAATGTGCTGATAATGCTGTACTTGTTTTAGCTTTAGGTTTAATGTTATTTTGATGGTGATATATTCTGTTTTTTAAGTGTGTACTTGTTTGTCCAATGTATATTCCATCGCAGATATTACAAGTAAGTTGGTATATTAAATTTTTGTTTTCCATAATTGGTATCTTATCCTTTTGACTTGTTATAATGTTTTTGATTGGGTTTCTTGTTTTGTGTGCTATCTTCATTTCTGGTATGTCATAAATTTTAAAAGTTGGTTCGATTTTTTCTGATAAGCCTCTGATATAGGTTATACTATTATATTTAATTTTATTATGTTTTAATTCTATATCTTGTGCTTCTGTTACTATATTATTTTTATCATTGTCTATAAGTGGATCTATGTTATTAGTTTCTTTTACAAAAAAATTAGTTATTTTGGATTGAGAAGGTTTAATTTTTATTGCATTATTTTGGCTATGTATTTTTGAAAAGTTAGTAGATTCTTTAGCATTTAATTTATTTTTTATATTTATAGGTAAGTGATTATCTTTTATATTTAAATTGATTTGTTTATGCCATAAATCTTTTATTAGTTTGATTGGAAAACCATTGTTAAGAAGGATTTTGAATATTTTGTTTTTCGTTTCTTTTAAAAATTCTACATCTGTTAATTTTATTGATCTATTTATTAGATTTAATGCTATGTTTTTTATTTGATGTCTCGGGTGATTTGAATAGTAATTAAGTAATTTATTGGAGGTGATATCTTTTTTATACCATTTTGTTTTAAGGTTATTATTTTGTTTTCTTATGATAGTAAGGTCTAAAAAATTTATTGAGTTATTATTTTCCAATTCTTGTGTAAATTTTATATTTTTATTTTGTTTGTTTAGGATTTTATTAAAATTTTCCAAATTATTTTTATTTGTGATAATTAAAATGTCATCTATGTACTTTACCAATAACATAGGGGGGTTGTTTAATTTTTGTAGGCTATCTTTAATTATGTAGTTTAGTACTATACCAGATATATTTACAGATAATCTGCCTCCCATTGGTAATCCTTTTGTTTGTTTAAAAAATTGGTTTTCGAAAGTAAAAAATCCATTTTCTGTACATAGTTTAATACCTTCCAAAAAAATGGATTTACATTTTATACTGGTATATGGTTCGATATTTTCCCAATTATCATTTATAAGTTTATAAGCTAATTTTAATGGTATATTTGGAAACATAGATACCACATCCAAACTACTTATTATCTGTTCTTGCTCTAATATCATATTGTTTAATTTATTTTTTAATTCAATTGCATTTTTAATGTCATATTCGTTACTGTTATTTAAATAATCTAAGGATTTATTTAAAAATTTTGAAAGGTTATCTGTTGGATTGTTTGTTCCATCTACAATAGGTCTACAAGGATATCCTTCCTTATGTAATTTGATTAAACCGTGAATTCTAGGGTTACTGTAATATTTATTTGATAGTTTATTTTTAAAATTTTTATCGATATATCTGTATCTAACTAACTTTTCTAAATATTTATTTATTTTAATGTTCAGTTCATTCATCGGGTTGTATCTTATACTTTTGTAAGTGTCTTTATCATTCAAAATGTCTAAAATCTTTCTCTTGTAGTCTGATTTAGTTATTATAGCTAATTTTTTAGTTTTATCAGTTTTAATTATGCATAGATCTTCATTATTTTTAAAGAAGATCTTTGTAGTTAGGATATCTTTATTTATAATTTGAGTGAATCTATTTAGTGTATTTTTAGGTTTATTTTTTTCTTTATTTAAATAATTTAATATGTTTTTACTGATGGTATTCCGTAAGCCATTTTTATGGTTTTCTGGAGTGTCTATGAAAGTAATTATTGCTTCTACATCTGCTATCATTTGATATATATTTATTTTTTTATTTTTTGGTTCATAATTGAAATTTTCGCCTAAACTTAATAAATTTATAATATTAATAGGTATTTCTCTAGAAGTTAGGTTGATTACTCTATTGTCTAAGTGTAAGTTATTATAATAATAAAAAATATTAAATTGTTTTTTGGTATATTGATTATTTCCTTGGATATTATTAGAGTATATAGTTGTTTTGTGTTTATCTAAAATTTCGCTATTATTATATGGGTTTTTGAATTTCATCCTATTAGGTTTATTTGTTTTGATATTAATGTTTTTTAACTTAATTTCTTTAATATTTTTATTCCATCTTTTACATATATTTGTAATTAAAACTTGCAAATTTTTATCTGAAATTTTTTCTATAGTTAGTTTCAATTTTTTCCTTATTGAATTGGTTAACCAGAATGCCTGTTTTTTGTCTAAATTAACTATTTTATGTCCTATATAATTAAAAAAATTATGATGTTTTGTGTTATTTAGGAAATTTTTATTAAAACAGTTTTCTATATTAATTATATGAGATAAAAGATGATTAGGTAAAATTTGGTTTTCCATGCATAATTTAAACATTATATTTTTGGACATTTATGTAAACAAATTTTATATTATTGTAATTATTATTATTTATTTTAAAATTGTAGAATGCATAGGAACAAATAATTGAAAATGACACAATGATGTCGAAACGTTTTATATAAAACAATAAAATAATTATGACTGGAAGCTGATTTTTTTATTATTTTCTTGAAGATAAAATTAAATAAATCCAGTTGAAAAAAGGAAAAAATTATAAGAATAATCATATAGCTTCCAGAAAGCCTAGGTTGTGAAATAATAATGGTATTCCATTGAAATGGTCTTTTAAAATTGAGTGCGATTAAATACTGATTTTATTAATCATATAGCAGACAGGCATCCTAGGAAGTGAACTGAAGATGGTACTCCATTGTGAAATGATGAAGGCATCTATTCAAAGTAAGTGCGACTAACGAAAAATACTAATTTTATTAATCATACAGTCAACAGGCATCCCAGGTAATGAACTAATGATGGTATTCCAATGATAACATCAATAAACGGTAAGTGCTTCGATAGAAAAATACTAATTTTATTAATCATATAGCTTACAGGTATATTAAGAAGTGATTTTATAGTTGGTACTCCGTTGAAAAATAATGAAGTCATCTATTCAAAGTAAGTGCGACTAATGAAAAATAACAATTTTATTAATCATATAGCTTACAGATATTTTAAGAAGTGATTTTATAGTTAGCACTCTGTTGAGAAATAATGAAGTCATCTATTCAAAGTAAGTGCGACTAATGAAAAATAACAATTTTATTAATCATATAGCTTACAGGTATATTAGGAAGTGATTTTATAGTTGGTACTCCGTTGAAAAATAATAAAGTCATCTATTCAAAGTAAGTGCGACTAACGAAAAATACTAATTTTATTAATAATATCGCTGACATGCAGCCTATGCGGTGAAATAATGACGGTATTCTATTGTTATCATCTTTTAACAGTGAGTGCGATTAATGATAAATACTGATTTTATCAATAATATAGCAGACCGGCATCCTAGGAAGTAAACTAAAGATGGTACTCTATTGCAAAATAAAGTAAACATCTATTCAAAGTAAGTACGACCAATGAAAAATAAAAATATTATTAATCATACAGCTTACAGGTATGTTAAGAAGAGTTGAATTTAAAGTTGAAAAATACTCTGTTGAAAAATAATGAAGTCATCAATTCAAAGTAAGTACTACAAATGAAAAATAACAACATTATTAATCATATAGCTTAAGGGTATATTAAGAAGTGATTTTATAAATGGTACTCTGTAGAAAAATAATGAAGTCATCTATTCAAAGTAAGTGCGACTAACGAAAAATAACTATTTTATTAACCATATAGCTTACAGGTATATTAAGAAGTGATTTTATAGTAGGTACTCCGTTGAAAAATAATAAAGTCATCTATTCAAAGTAAGTGCGACTAACGAAAAATACTAATTTTATTAATCATATAGTCAACAGGCATTCCAGGTAATGAACTAATGACGGTATTCCAATGAAAACATCAATAAACGGTAAGTGCTTTGATAGAAAAATACTAATTTTATTAATCATATAGCTTACAGGTATATTAAGAAGTGATTTTATAGTTGGTACTCCGTTGAAAAATAATAAAGTCATCTATTCAAAGTAAGTGCGACTAACGAAAAATACTAATTTTATTAATCATATAGTCAACAGGCATTCCAGGTAATGAACTAATGACGGTATTCCAATGAAAACATCAATAAACGGTAAGTGTTTCGATAGAAAAATACTAATTTTATTAATCATACAGCTGCCTGGTATCCTTGGAATAGAACTAAAGATGGTACTCTATTGCAAAATAATGGAGAAATCTATTCGAAGTAAGTAGGACTAATGAAAAATAACAATATTATTAATCATATAGCTTACAGGTATTTTAAGTAGTGATATAAAGTTGGTACTCCGTTGAAAAATAATGAAGTCATCTATTCAAACAAAGTGCGACTAACGAAAAATAACAATTTTATTAATCATATAGCTTCCAGGCAGCCTAGGTTGTGAAATAATAATGGTATTCCATTGAAATGGTCTTTTAAAATTGAGTGCGATTAAATACTGATTTTATTAATCATATAGCAGACAGGCATCCTAGGAAGTGAACTGAAGATGGTACTCCATTGTGAAATGATGAAGGCATCTATTCAAAGTAAGTGCGACTAACGAAAAATACTAATTTTATTAATCATACAGTCAACAGGCATCCCAGGTAATGAACTAATGATGGTATTCCAATGATAACATCAATAAACGGTAAGTGCTTCGATAGAAAAATACTAATTTTATTAATCATATAGCTTACAGGTATATTAAGAAGTGATTTTATAGTTGGTACTCCGTTGAAAAATAATGAAGTCATCTATTCAAAGTAAGTGCGACTAATGAAAAATAACAATTTTATTAATCATATAGCTTACAGATATTTTAAGAAGTGATTTTATAGTTAGCACTCTGTTGAGAAATAATGAAGTCATCTATTCAAAGTAAGTGCGACTAATGAAAAATAACAATTTTATTAATCATATAGCTTACAGGTATATTAGGAAGTGATTTTATAGTTGGTAATCTGTTGAAAAATAATAAAGTCATCTATTCAAAGTAAGTGCGACTAACGAAAAATACTAATTTTATTAATAATATCGCTGACATGCAGCCTATGCGGTGAAATAATGACGGTATTCTATTGTTATCATCTTTTAACAGTGAGTGCGATTAATGATAAATACTGATTTTATCAATAATATAGCAGACCGGCATCCTAGGAAGTAAACTAAAGATGGTACTCTATTGCAAAATAAAGTAAACATCTATTCAAAGTAAGTACGACCATGAAAAATAAAAATATTATTAATCATACAGCTTAATGGTATGTTAAGAAGAGTTGAATTTAAAGTTGAAAAATACTCTGTTGAAAAATAATGAAGTCATCAATTCAAAGTAAGTACTACAAATGAAAAATAACAACATTATTAATCATATAGCATAAGGGTATATTAAGAAGTGATTTTATAAATGGTACTCTGTAGAAAAATAATGAAGTCATCTATTCAAAGTAAGTGCGACTAACGAAAAATAACTATTTTATTAACCATATAGCTTACAGGTATATTAAGAAGTGATTTTATAGTTGGTACTCCGTTGAAAAATAATAAAGTCATCTATTCAAAGTAAGTGCGACTAACGAAAAATACTAATTTTATTAATCATATAGTCAACAGGCATTCCAGGTAATGAACTAATGACGGTATTCCAATGAAAACATCAATAAACGGTAAGTGCTTCGATAGAAAAATACTAATTTTATTAATCATATAGCTTACAGGTATATTAAGAAGTGATTTTATAGTTGGTACTCCGTTGAAAAATAATAAAGTCATCTATTCAAAGTAAGTGCGACTAACGAAAAATTATAATTTTATTAATAATATCGCTGACATGCAGCCTATGTGGTGAAATAATGACAGTATTCTATTGTTATAATCTTTTAACAGTGAGTGCGATTAATACTGATTTTATTAATCATACAGCTGCCTGGTATCCTTGGAATAGAACTAAAGATGGTACTCCATTGCAAAATAATGGAGAAAGATATGCAAAGTAAGTACGACTAATGAAAAATAACAATATTATTAATCATATAGCTTACAGATATTTTAAGAAAAGATTTTATAGTTGGTACTCCGTTGAAAAATAATGAAGTCATCTATTCAAAGTAAGTGCGACTAACGAAAAATACTAATTTTATCAGTAATATAGCAGACAGGCATCCTAGGAAGTGAACTAAAGATGGTACTCCACTGCGAAATAATGAAGACATCTATTCAAAGTAAGTATGACTAATGAAAAATAACAATTTTATTAATCATATAGCTTACAGGTATATTAAGAAGTGATTTTATAGTTGGTACTCCGTTGAAAAATAATGAAGTCATCTATTCAAAGTAAGTGCGACTAATGAAAAATAACAATTCTATTAATCATATAGCTTACAGGTATATTAGGAGGTGATTTTATAGTTGGTGCTCCGTTGAAAAATAATAAAGTCATCTATTCAAAGTAAGTGCGACTAACGAAAAATACTAATTTTATTAATAATATCGCTGACATGCAGCCTATGCGGTGAAATAATGACGGTATTCTGTTGTTATCATCTTTTAACAGTGAGTGCGATTAATGATAAATACTGATTTTATCAATAATATAGCAGACCGGCATCCTAGGAAGTAAACTAAAGATGGTACTCTATTGCAAAATAAAGTAAACATCTATTCAAAGTAAGTACGACCAATGAAAAATAAAAATATTATTAATCATACAGCTTACAGGTATGTTAAGAAGAGTTGAATTTAAAGTTGAAAAATACTCTGTTGAAAAATAATGAAGTCATCAATTCAAAGTAAGTACTACAAATGAAAAATAACAACATTATTAATCATATAGCTTAAGGGTATATTAAGAAGTGATTTTATAAATGGTACTCTGTAGAAAAATAATGAAGTCATCTATTCAAAGTAAGTGCGACTAACGAAAAATAACTATTTTATTAACCATATAGCTTACAGGTATATTAAGAAGTGATTTTATAGTAGGTACTCCGTTGAAAAATAATAAAGTCATCTATTCAAAGTAAGTGCGACTAACGAAAAATACTAATTTTATTAATCATATAGTCAACAGGCATTCCAGGTAATGAACTAATGACGGTATTCCAATGAAAACATCAATAAACGGTAAGTGCTTTGATAGAAAAATACTAATTTTATTAATCATATAGCTTACAGGTATATTAAGAAGTGATTTTATAGTAGGTACTCCGTTGAAAAATAATAAAGTCATCTATTCAAAGTAAGTGCGACTAACGAAAAATACTAATTTTATTAATCATATAGTCAACAGGCATTCCAGGTAATGAACTAATGACGGTATTCCAATGAAAACATCAATAAACGGTAAGTGCTTCGATAGAAAAATACTAATTTTATTAATCATACAGCTGCCTGGTATCCTTGGAATAGAACTAAAGATGGTACTCTATTGCAAAATAATGGAGAAATCTATTCGAAGTAAGTAGGACTAATGAAAAATAACAATATTATTAATCATATAGCTTACAGGTATTTTAAGTAGTGATATAAAGTTGGTACTCCGTTGAAAAATAATGAAGTCATCTATTCAAACAAAGTGCGACTAACGAAAAATAACAATTTTATTAATCATATAGCCTCCAGGCAGCCTAGGTTGTGAAATAATAATGGTATTCCATTGAAATGGTCTTTTAAAATTGAGTGCGATTAAATACTGATTTTATTAATCATATAGCAGACAGGCATCCTAGGAAGTGAACTGAAGATGGTACTCCATTGTGAAATGATGAAGGCATCTATTCAAAGTAAGTGCGACTAACGAAAAATACTAATTTTATTAATCATACAGTCAACAGGCATCCCAGGTAATGAACTAATGATGGTATTCCAATGATAACATCAATAAACGGTAAGTGCTTCGATAGAAAAATACTAATTGTATTAATCATATAGCTTACAGGTATATTAAGAAGTGATTTTATAGTTGGTACTCCGTTGAAAAATAATGAAGTCATCTATTCAAAGTAAGTGCGACTAATGAAAAATAACAATTTTATTAATCATATAGCTTACAGATATTTTAAGAAGTGATTTTATAGTTAGCACTCTGTTGAGAAATAATGAAGTCATCTATTCAAAGTAAGTGCGACTAATGAAAAATAACAATTTTATTAATCATATAGCTTACAGGTATATTAGGAAGTGATTTTATAGTTGGTAATCTGTTGAAAAATAATAAAGTCATCTATTCAAAGTAAGTGCGACTAACGAAAAATACTAATTTTATTAATAATATCGCTGACATGCAGCCTATGCGGTGAAATAATGACGGTATTCTATTGTTATCATCTTTTAACAGTGAGTGCGATTAATGATAAATACTGATTTTATCAATAATATAGCAGACCGGCATCCTAGGAAGTAAACTAAAGATGGTACTCTATTGCAAAATAAAGTAAACATCTATTCAAAGTAAGTACGACCAATGAAAAATAAAAATATTATTAATCATACAGCTTAATGGTATGTTAAGAAGAGTTGAATTTAAAGTTGAAAAATACTCTGTTGAAAAATAATGAAGTCATCAATTCAAAGTAAGTACTACAAATGAAAAATAACAACATTATTAATCATATAGCATAAGGGTATATTAAGAAGTGATTTTATAAATGGTACTCTGTAGAAAAATAATGAAGTCATCTATTCAAAGTAAGTGCGACTAACGAAAAATAACTATTTTATTAACCATATAGCTTACAGGTATATTAAGAAGTGATTTTATAGTAGGTACTCCGTTGAAAAATAATAAAGTCATCTATTCAAAGTAAGTGCGACTAACGAAAAATACTAATTTTATTAATCATATAGTCAACAGGCATTCCAGGTAATGAACTAATGACGGTATTCCAATGAAAACATCAATAAACGGTAAGTGCTTTGATAGAAAAATACTAATTTTATTAATCATATAGCTTACAGGTATATTAAGAAGTGATTTTATAGTTGGTACTCCGTTGAAAAATAATAAAGTCATCTATTCAAAGTAAGTGCGACTAACGAAAAATTATAATTTTATTAATAATATCGCTGACATGCAGCCTATGTGGTGAAATAATGACAGTTCTATTGTTATAATCTTTTAACAGTGAGTGCGATTAATACTGATTTTATTAATCATACAGCTGCCTGGTATCCTTGGAATAGAACTAAAGATGGTACTCTATTGCAAAATAATGGAGAAATCTATTCGAAGTAAGTAGGACTAATGAAAAATAACAATATTATTAATCATATAGCTTACAGATATTTTAAGAAGTGATTTTATAGTTGGTACTCCGTTGAAAAATAATGAAGTCATCTATTCAAAGTAAGTGCGACTAACGAAAAATACTAATTTTATTAATCATATAGTCAACAGGCATTCCAGGTAATGAACTAATGACGGTATTCCAATGAAAACATCAATAAACGGTAAGTGCTTTGATAGAAAAATACTAATTTTATTAATCATATAGCTTACAGGTATATTAAGAAGTGATTTTATAGTTGGTACTCCGTTGAAAAATAATAAAGTCATCTATTCAAAGTAAGTGCGACTAACGAAAAATACTAATTTTATTAATCATATAGTCAACAGGCATTCCAGGTAATGAACTAATGACGGTATTCCAATGAAAACATCAATAAACGGTAAGTGCTTCGATAGAAAAATACTAATTTTATTAATCATACAGCTGCCTGGTATCCTTGGAATAGAACTAAAGATGGTACTCTATTGCAAAATAATGGAGAAATCTATTCGAAGTAAGTAGGACTAATGAAAAATAACAATATTATTAATCATATAGCTTACAGATATTTTAAGTAGTGATATAAAGTTGGTACTCCGTTGAAAAATAATGAAGTCATCTATTCAAACAAAGTGCGACTAACGAAAAATAACAATTTTATTAATCATATAGCTTCCAGGCAGCCTAGGTTGTGAAATAATAATGGTATTCCATTGAAATGGTCTTTTAAAATTGAGTGCGATTAAATACTGATTTTATTAATCATATAGCAGACAGGCATCCTAGGAAGTGAACTGAAGATGGTACTCCATTGTGAAATGATGAAGGCATCTATTCAAAGTAAGTGCGACTAACGAAAAATACTAATTTTATTAATCATACAGTCAACAGGCATCCCAGGTAATGAACTAATGATGGTATTCCAATGATAACATCAATAAACGGTAAGTGCTTCGATAGAAAAATACTAATTTTATTAATCATATAGCTTACAGGTATATTAAGAAGTGATTTTATAGTTGGTACTCCGTTGAAAAATAATGAAGTCATCTATTCAAAGTAAGTGCGACTAATGAAAAATAACAATTTTATTAATCATATAGCTTACAGATATTTTAAGAAGTGATTTTATAGTTAGCACTCTGTTGAGAAATAATGAAGTCATCTATTCAAAGTAAGTACGACCAATGAAAAATAAAAATATTATTAATCATACAGCTTACAGGTATGTTAAGAAGAGTTGAATTTAAAGTTGAAAAATACTCTGTTGAAAAATAATGAAGTCATCAATTCAAAGTAAGTACTACAAATGAAAAATAACAACATTATTAATCATATAGCTTAAGGGTATATTAAGAAGTGATTTTATAAATGGTACTCTGTAGAAAAATAATGAAGTCATCTATTCAAAGTAAGTGCGACTAACGAAAAATAACTATTTTATTAACCATATAGCTTACAGGTATATTAAGAAGTGATATTATAGTAGGTACTCCGTTGAAAAATAATAAAGTCATCTATTCAAAGTAAGTGCGACTAACGAAAAATACTAATTTTATTAATCATATAGTCAACAGGCATTCCAGGTAATGAACTAATGACGGTATTCCAATGAAAACATCAATAAACGGTAAGTGCTTTGATAGAAAAATACTAATTTTATTAATCATATAGCTTACAGGTATATTAAGAAGTGATTTTATAGTTGGTACTCCGTTGAAAAATAATAAAGTCATCTATTCAAAGTAAGTGCGACTAACGAAAAATACTAATTTTATTAATCATATAGTCAACAGGCATTCCAGGTAATGAACTAATGACGGTATTCCAATGAAAACATCAATAAACGGTAAGTGCTTCGATAGAAAAATACTAATTTTATTAATCATACAGCTGCCTGGTATCCTTGGAATAGAACTAAAGATGGTACTCTATTGCAAAATAATGGAGAAATCTATTCGAAGTAAGTAGGACTAATGAAAAATAACAATATTATTAATCATATAGCTTACAGGTATTTTAAGTAGTGATATAAAGTTGGTACTCCGTTGAAAAATAATGAAGTCATCTATTCAAACAAAGTGCGACTAACGAAAAATAACAATTTTATTAATCATATAGCTTCCAGGCAGCCTAGGTTGTGAAATAATAATGGTATTCCATTGAAATGGTCTTTTAAAATTGAGTGCGATTAAATACTGATTTTATTAATCATATAGCAGACAGGCATCCTAGGAAGTGAACTGAAGATGGTACTCCATTGTGAAATGATGAAGGCATCTATTCAAAGTAAGTGCGACTAACGAAAAATACTAATTTTATTAATCATACAGTCAACAGGCATCCCAGGTAATGAACTAATGATGGTATTCCAATGATAACATCAATAAACGGTAAGTGCTTCGATAGAAAAATACTAATTTTATTAATCATATAGCTTACAGGTATATTAAGAAGTGATTTTATAGTTGGTACTCCGTTGAAAAATAATGAAGTCATCTATTCAAAGTAAGTGCGACTAATGAAAAATAACAATTTTATTAATCATATAGCTTACAGATATTTTAAGAAGTGATTTTATAGTTAGCACTCTGTTGAGAAATAATGAAGTCATCTATTCAAAGTAAGTACGACCAATGAAAAATAAAAATATTATTAATCATACAGCTTACAGGTATGTTAAGAAGAGTTGAATTTAAAGTTGAAAAATACTCTGTTGAAAAATAATGAAGTCATCAATTCAAAGTAAGTACTACAAATGAAAAATAACAACATTATTAATCATATAGCTTAAGGGTATATTAAGAAGTGATTTTATAAATGGTACTCTGTAGAAAAATAATGAAGTCATCTATTCAAAGTAAGTGCGACTAACGAAAAATAACTATTTTATTAACCATATAGCTTACAGGTATATTAAGAAGTGATATTATAGTAGGTACTCCGTTGAAAAATAATAAAGTCATCTATTCAAAGTAAGTGCGACTAACGAAAAATACTAATTTTATTAATCATATAGTCAACAGGCATTCCAGGTAATGAACTAATGACGGTATTCCAATGAAAACATCAATAAACGGTAAGTGCTTTGATAGAAAAATACTAATTTTATTAATCATATAGCTTACAGGTATATTAAGAAGTGATTTTATAGTTGGTACTCCGTTGAAAAATAATAAAGTCATCTATTCAAAGTAAGTGCGACTAACGAAAAATACTAATTTTATTAATCATATAGTCAACAGGCATTCCAGGTAATGAACTAATGACGGTATTCCAATGAAAACATCAATAAACGGTAAGTGCTTCGATAGAAAAATACTAATTTTATTAATCATACAGCTGCCTGGTATCCTTGGAATAGAACTAAAGATGGTACTCTATTGCAAAATAATGGAGAAATCTATTCGAAGTAAGTAGGACTAATGAAAAATAACAATATTATTAATCATATAGCTTACAGGTATTTTAAGTAGTGATATAAAGTTGGTACTCCGTTGAAAAATAATGAAGTCATCTATTCAAACAAAGTGCGACTAACGAAAAATAACAATTTTATTAATCATATAGCTTCCAGGCAGCCTAGGTTGTGAAATAATAATGGTATTCCATTGAAATGGTCTTTTAAAATTGAGTGCGATTAAATACTGATTTTATTAATCATATAGCAGACAGGCATCCTAGGAAGTGAACTGAAGATGGTACTCCATTGTGAAATGATGAAGGCATCTATTCAAAGTAAGTGCGACTAACGAAAAATACTAATTTTATTAATCATACAGTCAACAGGCATCCCAGGTAATGAACTAATGATGGTATTCCAATGATAACATCAATAAACGGTAAGTGCTTCGATAGAAAAATACTAATTTTATTAATCATATAGCTTACAGGTATATTAAGAAGTGATTTTATAGTTGGTACTCCGTTGAAAAATAATGAAGTCATCTATTCAAAGTAAGTGCGACTAATGAAAAATAACAATTTTATTAATCATATAGCTTACAGATATTTTAAGAAGTGATTTTATAGTTAGCACTCTGTTGAGAAATAATGAAGTCATCTATTCAAAGTAAGTACGACCAATGAAAAATAAAAATATTATTAATCATATAGCTTACAGGTATATTAGGAAGTGATTTTATATTTGGTAATCTGTTGAAAAATAATAAAGTCATCTATTCAAAGTAAGTGCGACTAACGAAAAATACTAATTTTATTAATAATATCGCTGACATGCAGCCTATGCGGTGAAATAATGACGGTATTCTATTGTTATCATCTTTTAACAGTGAGTGCGATTAATGATAAATACTGATTTTATCAATAATATAGCAGACCGGCATCCTAGGAAGTAAACTAAAGATGGTACTCTATTGCAAAATAAAGTAAACATCTATTCAAAGTAAGTACGACCAATGAAAAATAAAAATATTATTAATCATACAGCTTAATGGTATGTTAAGAAGAGTTGAATTTAAAGTTGAAAAATACTCTGTTGAAAAATAATGAAGTCATCAATTCAAAGTAAGTACTACAAATGAAAAATAACAACATTATTAATCATATAGCTTAAGGGTATATTAAGAAGTGATTTTATAAATGGTACTCTGTAGAAAAATAATGAAGTCATCTATTCAAAGTAAGTGCGACTAACGAAAAATAACTATTTTATTAACCATATAGCTTACAGGTATATTAAGAAGTGATTTTATAGTAGGTACTCCGTTGAAAAATAATAAAGTCATCTATTCAAAGTAAGTGCGACTAACGAAAAATACTAATTTTATTAATCATATAGTCAACAGGCATTCCAGGTAATGAACTAATGACGGTATTCCAATGAAAACATCAATAAACGGTAAGTGCTTTGATAGAAAAATACTAATTTTATTAATCATATAGCTTACAGGTATATTAAGAAGTGATTTTATAGTTGGTATTCCGTTGAAAAATAATAAAGTCATCTATTCAAAGTAAGTGCGACTAACGAAAAATTATAATTTTATTAATAATATCGCTGACATGCAGCCTATGTGGTGAAATAATGACAGTATTCTATTGTTATAATCTTTTAACAGTGAGTGCGATTAATACTGATTTTATTAATCATACAGCTGCCTGGTATCCTTGGAATAGAACTAAAGATGGTACTCCATTGCAAAATAATGGAGAAAGATATGCAAAGTAAGTACGACTAATGAAAAATAACAATATTATTAATCATATAGCTTACAGATATTTTAAGAAGTGATTTTATAGTTGGTACTCCGTTGAAAAATAATGAAGTCATCTATTCAAAGTAAGTGCGACTAACGAAAAATACTAATTTTATCAGTAATATAGCAGACAGGCATCCTAGGAAGTGAACTAAAGATGGTACTCCACTGCGAAATAATGAAGACATCTATTCAAAGTAAGTATGACTAATGAAAAATAACAATTTTATTAATCATATAGCTTACAGATATTTTAAGAAGTGATTTTATAGTTAGCACTCTGTTGAGAAATAATGAAGTCATCTATTCAAAGTAAGTGCGACTAATGAAAAATAACAATTTTATTAATCATATAGCTTACAGGTATATTAGGAGGTGATTTTATAGTTGGTACTCCGTTGAAAAATAATAAAGTCATCTATTCAAAGTAAGTGCGACTAACGAAAAATACTAATTTTATTAATAATATCGCTGACATGCAGCCTATGCGGTGAAATAATGACGGTATTCTGTTGTTATCATCTTTTAACAGTGAGTGCGATTAATGATAAATACTGATTTTATCAATAATATAGCAGACCGGCATCCTAGGAAGTAAACTAAAGATGGTACTCTATTGCAAAATAAAGTAAACATCTATTCAAAGTAAGTACGACCAATGAAAAATAAAAATATTATTAATCATACAGCTTACAGGTATGTTAAGAAGAGTTGAATTTAAAGTTGAAAAATACTCTGTTGAAAAATAATGAAGTCATCAATTCAAAGTAAGTACTACAAATGAAAAATAACAATATTATTAATCATATATCTTAAGGGTATATTAAGAAGTGATTTTATAAATGGTACTCTGTAGAAAAATAATGAAGTCATCTATTCAAAGTAAGTGCGACTAACGAAAAATAACTATTTTATTAACCATATAGCTTACAGGTATATTAAGAAGTGATTTTATAGTTGGTACTCCGTTGAAAAATAATAAAGTCATCTATTCAAAGTAAGTGCGACTAACGAAAAATACTAATTTTATTAATCATATAGTCAACAGGCATTCCAGGTAATGAACTAATGACGGTATTCCAATGAAAACATCAATAAACGGTAAGTGCTTCGATAGAAAAATACTAATTTTATTAATCATATAGCTTACAGGTATATTAAGAAGTGATTTTATAGTTGGTACTCCGTTGAAAAATAATAAAGTCATCTATTCAAAGTAAGTGCGACTAACGAAAAATTATAATTTTATTAATAATATCGCTGACATGCAGCCTATGTGGTGAAATAATGACAGTATTCTATTGTTATAATCTTTTAACAGTGAGTGCGATTAATACTGATTTTATTAATCATACAGCTGCCTGGTATCCTTGGAATAGAACTAAAGATGGTACTCCATTGCAAAATAATGGAGAAAGATATGCAAAGTAAGTACGACTAATGAAAAATAACAATATTATTAATCATATAGCTTACAGATATTTTAAGAAAAGATTTTATAGTTGGTACTCCGTTGAAAAATAATGAAGTCATCTATTCAAAGTAAGTGCGACTAACGAAAAATACTAATTTTATCAGTAATATAGCAGACAGGCATCCTAGGAAGTGAACTAAAGATGGTACTCCACTGCGAAATAATGAAGACATCTATTCAAAGTAAGTATGACTAATGAAAAATAACAATTTTATTAATCATATAGCTTACAGATATTTTAAGAAGTGATTTTATAGTTAGCACTCTGTTGAGAAATAATGAAGTCATCTATTCAAAGTAAGTACGACCAATGAAAAATAAAAATATTATTAATCATATAGCTTACAGGTATATTAGGAAGTGATTTTATAGTTGGTAATCTGTTGAAAAATAATAAAGTCATCTATTCAAAGTAAGTGCGACTAACGAAAAATACTAATTTTATTAATAATATCGCTGACATGCAGCCTATGCGGTGAAATAATGACGGTATTCTATTGTTATCATCTTTTAACAGTGAGTGCGATTAATGATAAATACTGATTTTATCAATAATATAGCAGACCGGCATCCTAGGAAGTAAACTAAAGATGGTACTCTATTGCAAAATAAAGTAAACATCTATTCAAAGTAAGTACGACCAATGAAAAATAAAAATATTATTAATCATACAGCTTAATGGTATGTTAAGAAGAGTTGAATTTAAAGTTGAAAAATACTCTGTTGAAAAATAATGAAGTCATCAATTCAAAGTAAGTACTACAAATGAAAAATAACAACATTATTAATCATATAGCTTAAGGGTATATTAAGAAGTGATTTTATAAATGGTACTCTGTAGAAAAATAATGAAGTCATCTATTCAAAGTAAGTGCGACTAACGAAAAATAACTATTTTATTAACCATATAGCTTACAGGTATATTAAGAAGTGATTTTATAGTAGGTACTCCGTTGAAAAATAATAAAGTCATCTATTCAAAGTAAGTGCGACTAACGAAAAATACTAATTTTATTAATCATATAGTCAACAGGCATTCCAGGTAATGAACTAATGACGGTATTCCAATGAAAACATCAATAAACGGTAAGTGCTTTGATAGAAAAATACTAATTTTATTAATCATATAGCTTACAGGTATATTAAGAAGTGATTTTATAGTTGGTATTCCGTTGAAAAATAATAAAGTCATCTATTCAAAGTAAGTGCGACTAACGAAAAATTATAATTTTATTAATAATATCGCTGACATGCAGCCTATGTGGTGAAATAATGACAGTATTCTATTGTTATAATCTTTTAACAGTAAGTGCGATTAATACTGATTTTATTAATCATACAGCTGCCTTGTATCCTTGGAATAGAACTAAAGATGGTACTCCATTGCAAAATAATGGAGAAAGATATGCAAAGTAAGTACGACTAATGAAAAATAACAATATTATTAATCATATAGCTTACAGATATTTTAAGAAGTGATTTTATAGTTGGTACTCCGTTGAAAAATAATGAAGTCATCTATTCAAAGTAAGTGCGACTAACGAAAAATACTAATTTTATCAGTAATATAGCAGACAGGCATCCTAGGAAGTGAACTAAAGATGGTACTCCACTGCGAAATAATGAAGACATCTATTCAAAGTAAGTATGACTAATGAAAAATAACAATTTTATTAATCATATAGCTTACAGATATTTTAAGAAGTGATTTTATAGTTAGCACTCTGTTGAGAAATAATGAAGTCATCTATTCAAAGTAAGTGCGACTAATGAAAAATAACAATTTTATTAATCATATAGCTTACAGGTATATTAGGAGGTGATTTTATAGTTGGTACTCCGTTGAAAAATAATAAAGTCATCTATTCAAAGTAAGTGCGACTAACGAAAAATACTAATTTTATTAATAATATCGCTGACATGCAGCCTATGCGGTGAAATAATGACGGTATTCTGTTGTTATCATCTTTTAACAGTGAGTGCGATTAATGATAAATACTGATTTTATCAATAATATAGCAGACCGGCATCCTAGGAAGTAAACTAAAGATGGTACTCTATTGCAAAATAAAGTAAACATCTATTCAAAGTAAGTACGACCAATGAAAAATAAAAATATTATTAATCATACAGCTTACAGGTATGTTAAGAAGAGTTGAATTTAAAGTTGAAAAATACTCTGTTGAAAAATAATGAAGTCATCAATTCAAAGTAAGTACTACAAATGAAAAATAACAATATTATTAATCATATATCTTAAGGGTATATTAAGAAGTGATTTTATAAATGGTACTCTGTAGAAAAATAATGAAGTCATCTATTCAAAGTAAGTGCGACTAACGAAAAATAACTATTTTATTAACCATATAGCTTACAGGTATATTAAGAAGTGATTTTATAGTTGGTACTCCGTTGAAAAATAATAAAGTCATCTATTCAAAGTAAGTGCGACTAACGAAAAATACTAATTTTATTAATCATATAGTCAACAGGCATTCCAGGTAATGAACTAATGACGGTATTCCAATGAAAACATCAATAAACGGTAAGTGCTTTGATAGAAAAATACTAATTTTATTAATCATATAGCTTACAGGTATATTAAGAAGTGATTTTATAGTTGGTACTCCGTTGAAAAATAATAAAGTCATCTATTCAAAGTAAGTGCGACTAACGAAAAATTATAATTTTATTAATAATATCGCTGACATGCAGCCTATGTGGTGAAATAATGACAGTATTCTATTGTTATAATCTTTTAACAGTGAGTGCGATTAATACTGATTTTATTAATCATACAGCTGCCTGGTATCCTTGGAATAGAACTAAAGATGGTACTCCATTGCAAAATAATGGAGAAAGATATGCAAAGTAAGTACGACTAATGAAAAATAACAATATTATTAATCATATAGCTTACAGATATTTTAAGAAGTGATTTTATAGTTGGTACTCCGTCTAAAAATAATGAAGTCATCTATTCAAAGTAAGTGCGACTAACGAAAAATACTAATTTTATCAGTAATATAGCAGACAGGCATCCTAGGAAGTGAACTAAAGATGGTACTCCACTGCGAAATAATGAAGACATCTATTCAAAGTAAGTATGACTAATGAAAAATAACAATTTTATTAATCATATAGCTTACAGATATTTTAAGAAGTGATTTTATAGTTAGCACTCTGTTGAGAAATAATGAAGTCATCTATTCAAAGTAAGTGCGACTAATGAAAAATAACAATTTTATTAATCATATAGCTTACAGGTATATTAGGAGGTGATTTTATAGTTGGTACTCCGTTGAAAAATAATAAAGTCATCTATTCAAAGTAAGTGCGACTAACGAAAAATACTAATTTTATTAATAATATCGCTGACATGCAGCCTATGCGGTGAAATAATGACGGTATTCTGTTGTTATCATCTTTTAACAGTGAGTGCGATTAATGATAAATACTGATTTTATCAATAATATAGCAGACCGGCATCCTAGGAAGTAAACTAAAGATGGTATTCTATTGCAAAATAAAGTAAACATCTATTCAAAGTAAGTACGACCAATGAAAAATAAAAATATTATTAATCATACAGCTTACAGGTATGTTAAGAAGAGTTGAATTTAAAGTTGAAAAATACTCTGTTGAAAAATAATGAAGTCATCAATTCAAAGTAAGTACTACAAATGAAAAATAACAATATTATTAATCATATATCTTAAGGGTATATTAAGAAGTGATTTTATAAATGGTACTCTGTAGAAAAATAATGAAGTCATCTATTCAAAGTAAGTGCGACTAACGAAAAATAACTATTTTATTAACCATATAGCTTACAGGTATATTAAGAAGTGATTTTATAGTAGGTACTCCGTTGAAAAATAATAAAGTCATCTATTCAAAGTAAGTGCGACTAACGAAAAATACTAATTTTATTAATCATATAGTCAACAGGCATTCCAGGTAATGAACTAATGACGGTATTCCAATGAAAACATAAATAAACGGTAAGTGCTTTGATAGAAAAATACTAATTTTATTAATCATATAGCTTACAGGTATATTAAGAAGTGATTTTATAGTTGGTACTCCGTTGAAAAATAATAAAGTCATCTATTCAAAGTAAGTGCGACTAACGAAAAATTATAATTTTATTAATAATATCGCTGACATGCAGCCTATGTGGTGAAATAATGACAGTATTCTATTGTTATAATCTTTTAACAGTGAGTGCGATTAATACTGATTTTATTAATCATACAGCTGCCTGGTATCCTTGGAATAGAACTAAAGATGGTACTCCATTGCAAAATAACGGAGAAAGATATGCAAAGTAAGTACGACTAATGAAAAATAACAATATTATTAATCATATAGCTTACAGATATTTTAAGAAGTGATTTTATAGTTGGTACTCCGTTGAAAAATAATGAAGTCATCTATTCAAAGTAAGTGCGACTAACGAAAAATACTAATTTTATCAGTAATATAGCAGACAGGCATCCTAGGAAGTGAACTAAAGATGGTACTCCACTGCGAAATAATGAAGTCATCAATTCAAAGTAAGTACTACAAATGAAAAATAACAATATTATTAATCATATATCTTAAGGGTATATTAAGAAGTGATTTTATAAATGGAACTCTGTAGAAAAATAATGAAGTCATCTATTCAAAGTAAGTGCGACTAACGAAAAATAACTATTTTATTAACCATATAGCTTACAGGTATATTAAGAAGTGATTTTATAGTTGGTACTCCGTTGAAAAATAATAAAGTCATCTATTCAAAGTAAGTGCGACTAACGAAAAATACTAATTTTATTAATCATATAGTCAACAGGCATTCCAGGTAATGAACTAATGACGGTATAATATCGCTGACATGCAGCCTATGCGGTGAAATAATGACGGTATTCTATTGTTATCATCTTTTAACAGTGAGTGCGATTAATGATAAATACTGATTTTATCAATAATATAGCAGACCGGCATCCTAGGAAGTAAACTAAAGATGGTACTCTATTGCAAAATAAAGTAAACATCTATTCAAAGTAAGTACGACCAATGAAAAATAAAAATATTATTAATCATACAGCTTACAGGTATGTTAAGAAGAGTTGAATTTAAAGTTGAAAAATACTCTGTTGAAAAATAATGAAGTCATCAATTCAAAGTAAGTACTACAAATGAAAAATAACAACATTATTAATCATATAGCTTAAGGGTATATTAAGAAGTGATTTTATAAATGGTACTCTGTAGAAAAATAATGAAGTCATCTATTCAAAGTAAGTGCGACTAACGAAAAATAACTATTTTATTAACCATATAGCTTACAGGTATATTAAGAAGTGATTTTATAGTAGGTACTCCGTTGAAAAATAATAAAGTCATCTATTCAAAGTAAGTGCGACTAACGAAAAATACTAATTTTATTAATCATATAGTCAACAGGCATTCCAGGTAATGAACTAATGACGGTATTCCAATGAAAACATCAATAAACGGTAAGTGCTTTGATAGAAAAATACTAATTTTATTAATCATATAGCTTACAGGTATATTAAGAAGTGATTTTATAGTTGGTACTCCGTTGAAAAATAATAAAGTCATCTATTCAAAGTAAGTGCGACTAACGAAAAATACTAATTTTATTAATCATATAGTCAACAGGCATTCCAGGTAATGAACTAATGACGGTATTCCAATGAAAACATCAATAAACGGTAAGTGCTTCGATAGAAAAATACTAATTTTATTAATCATACAGCTGCCTGGTATCCTTGGAATAGAACTAAAGATGGTACTCTATTGCAAAATAATGGAGAAATCTATTCGAAGTAAGTAGGACTAATGAAAAATAACAATATTATTAATCATATAGCTTACAGGTATTTTAAGTAGTGATATAAAGTTGGTACTCCGTTGAAAAATAATGAAGTCATCTATTCAAACAAAGTGCGACTAACGAAAAATAACAATTTTATTAATCATATAGCTTCCAGGCAGCCTAGGTTGTGAAATAATAATGGTATTCCATTGAAATGGTCTTTTAAAATTGAGTGCGATTAAATACTGATTTTATTAATCATATAGCAGACAGGCATCCTAGGTAATGAACTAATGACGGTATTCCGATGATAACATCAATAAACGGTAAGTGCTTCGATAGAAAAATACTAATTTTATTAATCATATAGGTGCCTGGTATCATTGGAATTGAACTAAAGATGGTACTCCGTTGAAAAATAATGAAGTCATCAATTCAAAGTAAATACTACAAATGAAAAATAACAATTTTATTAATCATATAGCTTAAGGGTATATTAAGAAGTGATTTTATAAATGGTACTCTGTAGATAAATAATGAAGTCATCTATTCAAAGTAATTGCGACTAATGAAAAATAACAATTTTATTAATCATATAGCTTGCAGGTATATAAGGAAGTGATTTTGTAGTTGGTACTCTGTTGAAAAATAATAAAGTCATCTATTCAAAGTAAGTGCGACTAACGAAAAATTATAATTTTATTAATAATATCGCTGACATGCAGCCTATGTGGTGAAATAATGACAGTATTCTATTGTTATAATCTCTTAACAGTGAGTGCGATTAATACTGATTTTATTAATCATACAGCTGCCTGGTATCCTTGGAATAGAACTAATGATGGTACTCCATGCAAAATAATGGAGAAAGATATGCAAAGTAAGTACGACTAATGAAAAATAACAATATTATTAATCATATAGCTTACAGATATTTTAAGAATTGATTTTATAGTTGGTACTCCGTTGAAAAATAATGAAGTCATCTATTCAAAGTAAGTGCGACTAACGAAAAATACTAATTTTATCAGTAATATAGCAGACAGGCATCCTAGGAAGTGAACTAAAGATGGTACTCCACTGCGAAATAATGAAGACATCTATTCAAAGTAAGTATGACTAATGAAAAATAACAATTTTATTAATCATATAGCTTACAGATATTTTAAGAAGTGATTTTATAGTTAGCACTCTGTTGAGAAATAATGAAGTCATCTATTCAAAGTAAGTGCGACTAATGAAAAATAACAATTTTATTAATCATATAGCTTACAGGTATATTAGGAAGTGATTTTATAGTTGGTACTCCGTTGAAAAATAATAAAGTCATCTATTCAAAGTAAGTGCGACTAACGAAAAATACTAATTTTATTAATAATATCGCTGACATGCAGCCTATGCGGTGAAATAATGACGGTATTCTATTGTTATCATCTTTTAACAGTGAGTGCGATTAATGATAAATACTGATTTTATCAATAATATAGCAGACCGGCATCCTAGGAAGTAAACTAAAGATGGTACTCTATTGCAAAATAAAGTAAATATCTATTCAAAGTAAGTACGACCAATGAAAAATAAAAATATTATTAATCATACAGCTTACAGGTATGTTAAGAAGAGTTGAATTTAAAGTTGAAAAATACTCTGTTGAAAAATAATGAAGTCATCAATTCAAAGTAAGTACTACAAATGAAAAATAACAACATTATTAATCATATAGCTTAAGGGTATATTAAGAAGTGATTTTATAAATGGTACTCTGTAGAAAAATAATGAAGTCATCTATTCAAAGTAAGTGCGACTAACGAAAAATAACTATTTTATTAACCATATAGCTTACAGGTATATTAAGAAGTGATTTTATAGTAGGTACTCCGTTGAAAAATAATAAAGTCATCTATTCAAAGTAAGTGCGACTAACGAAAAATACTAATTTTATTAATCATATAGTCAACAGGCATTCCAGGTAATGAACTAATGACGGTATTCCAATGAAAACATCAATAAACGGTAAGTGCTTTGATAGAAAAATACTAATTTTATTAATCATATAGCTTACAGGTATATTAAGAAGTGATTTTATAGTTGGTACTCCGTTGAAAAATAATAAAGTCATCTATTCAAAGTAAGTGCGACTAACGAAAAATACTAATTTTATTAATCATATAGTCAACAGGCATTCCAGGTAATGAACTAATGACGGTATTCCAATGAAAACATCAATAAACGGTAAGTGCTTCGATAGAAAAATACTAAATTTATTAATCATACAGCTGCCTGGTATCCTTGGAATAGAACTAAAGATGGTACTCTATTGCAAAATAATGGAGAAATCTATTCGAAGTAAGTAGGACTAATGAAAAATAACAATATTATTAATCATATAGCTTACAGGTATTTTAAGTAGTGATATAAAGTTGGTACTCCGTTGAAAAATAATGAAGTCATCTATTCAAACAAAGTGCGACTAACGAAAAATAACAATTTTATTAATCATATAGCTTCCAGGCAGCCTAGGTTGTGAAATAA